>SKCR01030220.1:0-146111 GCA_019454045.1 Zanthoxylum bungeanum
CACAACTTTGAGGTGTTGGCAACCTCCTCTTCTAATCCCAATTCCCAATTCTTTTCTAAATGATAACATAACCCCAAATGAAACAAAACACCCTAATTTATATCCAAACCCTAAACAACTAAAATGACCAATTTATCCTTTGTTATTTCCTATTTTACCCCTTGGGTCCTAACATTACTCCCCCTCCCCCCCTTGAAAAACACGTTGTCCTCAACGTGGGAGCGCAGATATGACGATTGCCTCAAAGGATATCCCAGGCTTGAACGACATTGTTCTAATGAAGTCTCAAACTTCCTCCAAATAACCAACAAATTCAGCTGATTGATAAGAGTCAAGAATAATCTCTTGCAGAACCGATCCGAAGACAACGGATCCACCAACAAAACCTAAAAAATGCACAACTGGCACCTCTAATTTTTTTACTTGAGGGGCACAATCATCATCTTCAATGACTACATATTCCACTACATCAACTTCTGCACTCTGTCTCATTACACTCGGCTTTAATGCTCATTTCTCCATTCACAACTTGCTCATGTGGGTCTGAAAATGCAATTACTTTGGAAGTAGGATCATCCTCATTCGCAATCATTGTCTCTACGGCTTCAACTTCTTCACTCGGCTTCGCATCAATCACTGTTCCACTCTTCCCAATACTTTCACCCTCTGGAATAGACCTCATGTCACCAATATGCTCAACTTTCTCACTATGACACACGTGGTTCAGGTGGAATCTCTCATCACATCTTAAACATAGACCTTTATTGCGCCGAAATTGAAAAATCAACCGTAGAGAGTTGCTTGAATTTTCCCGATCGGATGTTTGAAAGGTTCTCAGATTGTTTCCTATTGCTCTGCATAAGGGATATCGTCACACCAGTACCTGCCTCTTGAAGTGATAGAACGACATCAATGTGAGTACCTGAGTTAGTCTTTGATCCCTTTATCATCTCCCGCATCTTCTCCAACATTGAATCAAATTTTTTCCAAGGATCTTCCACAACTCTATTCAATCCCCCAACATCTGACTGGTACGTGGGTCCATTACCGGCTCGGGATCTTTCAGGTTTGTGTGAACCCATCATTCTTTGGTTTCTGTTTTCTGCCAATCTGTCTAATTCTGCTAGTTTCTCTTCCGCTTCCAAGGCTAATTTTTTGACCACTTCAATATCGATCACCCTCAAGTACTTTAAGCCATCTCGAACCTCCGATTGCAACTCCTATTGTAATCCATTGATGAAGATTCCAGGCAAATGGTATTCACATATATATGACACTGAACTCACCAAACCATCAAACCTGTCAATATAGTCATTGGGAGAACCATCTTGCCGTATGTAGCCCAATTCGTACGAACTCCCAATACACCTCATTTTTTTTAAACTTTTTTCTTCTCTTTTTTTTTTTTTTTAAACCAATCCAACAATAATATATACAGGACTAAAACGCAAGAAATTGAAACTGTCTGGACTAAATTGCAAAAACCAGAAACCTTAGGGGTAAAGTGTAAATAACCTGCTGATGGTCGGAAATGCAAAGGGGTGGTCAGATCTGAGAGAGTAGAACGTGCTGAGCACGTTGGTGGTGGTGGCGACGTCAGAAGCTCGCCGTAGGCGGCGGATCGACGCGAAGGTCTAGGGTTTCTGGATTTTTTGGTTTTTTTTTTTTTGTTTTTCGATGACTTGCTGAATCTTTCTTCTTCCTCAATGATCAGTAAACACCACAGATCCAAGGAACTACTGCTTTGATACCAATGGCTGGAACCCCATATCCACAAAACAATCACATAAAACACCCAAAAATAGAAGCTTAATTGTATTTTAATTCATAAAAGAAACTAAAATAACAAGATAGTTAGAAGGTGAAATCGATTCACCAGCCCTTGCGCAACTTTGAAGTGTTGGCAACCTCCCCTTCTAATCCCAATTCTCAATTCTTTTCAAAATGATAGCATAACCCCAAATGAAACAACACTCTAATTTATATCCAAACTCTAAATAACTAAAATGACCCATTTACCCTTTGTTATTTCCTATTTTACCCCTTGGGTCCTAACATTTACATAATTATTTATGGATGTGAAATAATTATAAATACTATGCTTGATTATTACCCACATCATAATCACCCAAATGTAGCTTAAAGTTCATAAAGCTAGGAAACCGATCTAACAGTTTAACATAATGATGTGGCTGACACAACGACATTTGCAATCTGAAATTCAATTAAATACAGAAAACACAAACAAATGCAACAAATGAACATAGTAGCCAATAGAAAAAAAAAAGAACAAAAACGAAACAAAAATTCAATGGTTCACTTAAAAATGAGATGCAAGTGCAAGACGTCATTCAGAAAATTTGCAGGTGAATCTTAGATAATAACAGATACAATTGCAATTAATGTCTCGTCTCCCGGTAAAAACTGCAAACCGCCAGAAAGAATAAACCAAAAAAAAATCACAAATTATGTTTCTCCTTTTCAAGCATGTGGTTTTAAATGCCTTGTTTATGACTGAGTGAGCAGATCGCATCAAACCACTAATAAATTCATAACCAATCCTCACCCAGAATAACCATCTTTATAAAATAGTACAAATCTACATGGACCAAGCTAGAATTTCAAAGATTCAGTACTAGTCACTGAACAAGAAAGCAATTAATGTAGACACTGCATTTTTTTATGCATAGCTCGATGATGAATCTCTTACGGGAACATCGTCTGAAAGTTAGAAAAATTGCAAGGACGAGTTCCATGAAGGAAAGAAACTCAAGGGAATTCAGACAATACAGCTAAAAGTCAGCCGGACGTCACCTATATCCGACCTACCTTCTCTAGCCCTAAAATTCAGCCAGATATACTTTGAAAACCCTAAATCCGACCGAACACAACACAATATCATTGAATGAGCAAATTGTTAGTTATTGAAATTAAGGGCTTTGATCATGTCCGGTCGGACATACAATTCAAATTTAATAGCCGACCGGACATGTATCAAGCTGTCAGCACACGTACAAAATTCAAACAACTGGAATCAAGGGCTTGATTACATCCGACCGGGGGTATGTCCCAAAATGTACATACGGTCGGACATAAGTCGAGCTGTCTGACATTTTGATTGGCAATCACTCGAGAAAAACTAGGCAGGGAAGGGATCTTGCCTCCCCTTCCATATTCAGAGCCTTTCCCTTGCACGATAAAAAGGGGAATTACAATACATAAACAGGTAGTTTTTTCTGATCATCCAGAATCCATCACAAAAAAGACCGATATCTGATACTTGAAACCTTAGAGAGAGAAATAAATACTAATCTTTGGAGTTTCCTCCTAGTACGAATCCAGCAACAACTCAGACTTCAAAAAGGGTCTTCAGAGCCGTTATATACACAAAGGTACGACCTGAGGGCACCCTTTGTCATTTATAAGCATATTTGAGTTTCTGTTTTGACACAGTATCTCCAGTCGCCTATAAACATGTCAGGCCATGTTTACTGCTTTTTGTAACTATCGATACCATTTATTTTATGAATGTTTATGTTATTCAATCTTATATAATCATGCTATGCGGATCCAATTTATTTATCTCATTGATATTAATATGCATGTTACTGCCTTCCCTTGTTTTTATTATTTTATGCATGATTATGTATTCCATATGTTATGATCTTTAAGTCATATCTGACCTAACCTATTACAGGTCTGGCCAGACATGATTTATATTCAGTCATATGATCCCGTGGTATATAGGTTGGAAACCCAGACGTAAGTTCCATAACCAATTCCGAATGGACGGTAATATGGTTTAAACTTGGAATATAACTCTACATACCACTGGGAGATGGCCATTTTGTTATGAAATATATCCGGCCGGACATTGATAAAAATACCCGGACATTAAATACTTAAAAAAAAATTTGTTTGGTCTGGCTTCTTTGTATTCTGGAGCGTTTGATTAGTACTTTACCATTACTTTAATTATTTCTAAACATTTATATGACATTTTGTTTGATTACTATTTTTCCATTGTCGTAAATAGCTTCCGAACATTTATCACTTTATTTGATGCTTTCATTATTCATGTTTTCGCTATTGTGTGTTATAAAAATCTCTTTGCATGCGCTTACATTATAAGATATGGGGATATATCTTTTAAGCGTAAATATCGTACTGGCATCAATAAGGGACCATTATGAACCCAAACGGGTTTAAGGTCGGACCTTGCAAGGTGTAGTGAGGCCTTAAAACATTCTCAGTGTTTCATACTGGGTGGCGACTCCCTTATTCTCCGGTTGGTCCCCTCGAGGGGCTATCCGTACTCTCTATGGGCTGCGAGCTCAACAGTGTAGTGGTCGTCGACGTCATAGGCATAACGGTAAACCATGCTTCGCTCCTACAGATGATGAGTCTCTTATGGGGACATCCACTGAAAGTTGGGGAAATTGTAAGGATGAATGCCATGAAGGAAATGAACTTCAGGGAATACAACCAAAGGTCAGCCGCACGTCACCTATGTTCGGCCTACCTTCTCTCTAGCTAATAAATTCGGTCGGATATTCCTTGAAAACTCTAAATCTAACAGGACATAACACAACTATCATTGAACGAGCAGAATGTCTGTTACTGAAATTAAGGGATCAGATTATGTCCGGTCGGACATACAATTCAAATTTAATAGTCGGCCAGACATGTACCAAGCTGTCAACACACGTGCAAAATTCAAATAGCTGGAATCGCAGACTTGATTACGTCCCGTCGGAGGTATGACCTAAAACATCCGCCCGGCCGGACATCGACCGAGCTGTGTCTGATGTCTTGATTGGTAACCACGGGAGACATGGAGGGGATATTGTCTCCCATTCCCTTTTTGGACTTTGGTTCATCACTATAAAAAGGGGCTTCCCTCCCTTCACAAGAGGATGCTACTTTTTTTAGAGATTAAGACCCTAAAGAAATCCCTGCAAATTCTAAAAAGTGAGAGAATCTCATGATCTTTGGAGTTCCTTCCCCCTAGTACGAATCCAGCAATTACCCAATTTTCAAAGGGTGTCCCCGTAAGGACTCATCATCGGGATATGCATAAAAATGCAGTGTCTACAATAAGGATATTATCCGAATACCATTAAACTCAGAGCATGTCCAAGAAATAATCCATATTGAAACAACAATTGTCCTGTAACAAACATACCCAAAGTACCAAAAACATACAAGCAAATAAATCAACTAATCAAGCACATAAATACTTACCATATCACCATCTTTTACATACCAATGAAGCTTATCAACAATCTGCACATAAAATACTTTACTTCAGTACACTTCATGCTTGATGGAAGTAATCATATGCACAATGTTTTTATAGACGAAGTAAAATGTGAACCATGACTTTGATGGCAAAAATAATTATCAACAGGGGGTTAGGGAACAAAGTAAAATAAACTTACCTCTTGAAGTTTGTCCACTTTAGTAAAATGGCGACCGAAGGATGTATACCTCATGCCATGCAAAAATGGTGCAAGATACACTTTGAGTTTGTTCTAAAACAAAATGAATAAAGAAAGTTAACAAAAATAATAACCACAATCACATCGAGTCAAAATTCAGAATGCTGATATCATGAGTCATACAATATGCACAAATGTGATTATGATCAGTCTTACGCCCATGAGAAAACCAAAAAGACAGGATATATATTCTTGCCAATTTAGCAAACTTCTGCAATCAAATTGAAAAGCATATGGGTTTCATCAAAATTTCAAGAAACAATGTCCCACTTTCACAAGAATCACATGCTTTACTCTAATAAACAGTCATAAATAAGCACACTTTTTTGTTATGTGATAAAAGGCAGGAATCAAAAGACTAAATATAACAAACACATTAACATGATTTGATGGGCATTCATGAGAAATCAAGGATGACAACTTCTATATGAATGTGACAGAGTTAAAACATAGTAGGACCACTAGCAGTAGCAGAGTACAAGTCTACCGGCCAGGCAACACAAACCTACATTCCTACATCATCTACAGTTGCAACAAACTATAACTCAAATACTCAATATCCTCAAGAGGGGAATAGATTAAAAAATAAAATCAATAAAACAAAAAATACCAATTTGGTAAACCAATTCTTCTTCAAACTATGTTTAAATTAAAAAAAAAAAAAAAAAAAAAACCCTTAAGAGCACATCAGTGAAAAGGTAATAGAAAAGACGGTGCACTACCTTCCACTTGAATATCTGGTCTAGAACCTCCGGCTCGCAAACAGCTTTTGCATCTTCCATACTGCTTCCATCTACCTCTAGCTTCTTTAATGCAGTACGAATAGCCTGCAATGTAAACAACACTAAATTCACAATATACTCAATAACTACAGCTATAATTAACAATATGAAACTGACAGGAGATATACCTCAACTGAGCCTTCCACCTTTCCTAACGTGATGGTCTTGTCCACAACAGATTTTGACGAGTATGCATGTGTAGATGGAATTTTGTGCTTTTTCAGAATCTCTTCTGCACTTACTGAAGAGACAGCATCTTGCATCAAGGACATCAACCTACATTGTAAGAATAAATATGGAATAAGGCAACATATACTGTAAGCACGGGAATATCAAACATAAACAGTTGGCTACCAACATGCACCTAGTGCTCTTAAGATAAAGTTAAAAAAATAAATGTGAAACTGTAACAGTGGCAATGAAGTAAGATCACCTTCTCTCAGAGTCGGCATCTAATGAAGGCAGCTCACTATTTGACTTCTTTCTAGGAGGTTTAACTGTCTTAGTCTTATTGTTTTCACTGTCTGGGTTATCCTGTTTCCCAAGCTTTGTTTGTTCTGTCTCCCCAATCACATAAGTGTATAACCTGTCACCCAGTGAGGTTTTCTTTATGTCAGCTGAGGAGGACCTATCCACCTCAGACTTCACATTTCCCTTGAGAGACTTTCTAAATGCATCAGAATCTTTCACTTTTCTCGAGGAGTCAGAGCCAACAAATAGCCTCTCACTTTTTTTGGTAGTTTCACCCTGCCCCACAGCAGAAGGAACGTGTTTAAGTGCTTTCACAGCAACTTTTCCTTGAGAGGTAAGTTTTGAGGTCAGAGTGCTTTTTATTGACGCAACTTTCAGTTTTCCTGCACGTATAGCTGATGCCTGTTTTTTTCCTGAACCCTCAATAACAGTTTTATTTTCTTCAACGCCAGGAAATACAATATGGTCTCTGATTGGAGTCCCAACTTCATCATCAATTTCATGTTTTCTGATGAAAGATATTTAGCAAAAGATTCAGTCTCTTTCTTCCGAACAATACGAAAACAAAAGTAGCTAGTGTTAAATACTTACAAACAATATATTAGAATACGATTATTTGGTAATAGGCCCTCCCAAGCTCTCGTTATTATACCCTCTTCTACTTTGTCCTCAAATGCTATCTTCCTGGAAAACAAAAACATTCAAATACAAAATGTTTAATGAACAACCATATTCTATCAACTAAAATATAAAATAAAGAAAAGAATAGTAGTACCTAGGTAGGCATTTCCTGTGGTAAGCCTTGGGGCAACGCCTGCACACAGCAAACTGTAGGTTCAATTCTGCCTTATTCTCTCCTTGTTTACAAACATAGCACTTATGAAGGGGGCATATAAAAGAATCTCCGGCAATTATGCTTTTCCGAAGCTGATCAGCAGCAACCTCATCATCCCGAAAAAGCAATTTTGATACACACCGTGGGTGATAAAAATGACCGCAAGTCGCAGAAGCACAAGGAAAGACCTAAAAATTTTGTTTTCAAAAACGTATGAGCAATCAAAATGCATTTCTATATAATTAACTAAAAAGACACTTAGAAATAACTGTTTATAAAAAGCTGTTTTGAGGAGGACATCCATACACCCAGTAAATTGTTGAAGACTAAAGCAAGTCACTTTAATTTGTGGCAGGAAAAACAATATATTAATTAATCATTCTGACAGAATACATAGTAGGAGTGAAAACAATGTACTCGGTATAGATAGATAAACACTTGCAATGACAAATCTAATGGTCGAAATACTTAGAACATGAATAAAAATGAAACAAGACCAGCTTTCATTTTTTGTGCAAAGCATACTTTGTAAGCAGTTGAAGCAAGAGAACTAGGAATTAAAACCACAACATTGCTCTCAGGAAGTAAGAACCATAATTGCAGAGATCACCACAAGAAGTTGGGTCAATCTAATTAAAAATCTAGCTTCTCAATTTCCTTATCAGAGATTTAAAAAAAAAAAAACATGGTGCAAAATAAGATGACAAATTTGTGATTAAAGTTAAGGATCACTGAACAACTAGCAAAAATTCTGCAGAAAAGACTAGGAAGCTTGTGCCTCGAGAATGAATGAAATTCACGAGTATGAATGCAAAATATCATGTATGGTTTCTTGACTAAAATTATAAATAGCATTTGGGCAGCCAACATTGAATGTTTAAAGTGACTCCCACCATATTTTTTCACCATGCTAGCTCCCTTGATAATTGAAGGAAGAACACCGAAACTTGTTGCTTTCAAAAAGGGAAATGCAAATGCTATATCTGAAATTGATCTTGGAAAAAGAAAGAAAAACATTTATCTCACTGTGAAGGACTAAAGCACACAATGAAAAAACATGCAGCATTCGATCTAGCAACCATGGACAGTTGATATAAGACAGGAAATAGTGTCTCCAGTTCCTGATGGAAAACTCTACCTCAGTGCCAGTTTCCTTATTGGACGAACCTAGCCTCCCGCAAGCAAAGCACTGGTGCTGCTTATATTCACAATTCTTGCAGAAAAAGTTCTGCATTGCCTGCCATGTTGAGGGAAATTTAAGTTAAAACATACAGATACTAGGGAAAAAAAAAAGATCACTAGGTAAATATGAAGCTTTTACATACTTCCACTTCATCCTCAGTAAGGCCAAGAGAAACACATTGAGATTCTTCACCAGCATCCACAGTTGCATGAAATGATCTCATGCACCTCCCTTCACAACTGTGAGATATCCGGAATCAAAATCATAAAATAAATTAAAAATGGCGATTAACTAGAACCCACAAAATCAACCCCACCCCCCCCCCCCCCCCCAAAAAAAAAAAAAACAAAAGTGAAAAATAGTAGACGAAAAATATTTTTTTTTTAAAGGAATAATTTTTTTCCAGTCCAATCTTCTTTACGATGTGAAAATCATATCAAAGTAAAGCACCATATTAATTTATTTTAACAAAAAGATGGGCTAGGCTAACTAAAACAGGTGTCGACCACAGTTCTAAACAATTTCATGAGCCCTATTGAAAGACAATTTCATAATTATGTAGTTTAGGAAATGATCATGATGATTTTGATAAGAACAGCATTAGTGAAGGAATAGATGGTGAGGCTAACTGTTAAGATCAGAGCAAAGCAAACACCAAAAAGTTAAACTAAATTAATTCATTCAAATGACAAAAGTCATAAAAGTAATAGTATCAATAACATATAAATGGAGGCTTAACCAACAAAGATCATACCATAGCAGGTCACCACCATTATCACAAAAAGAACAAACAGAATCAAATAATAGATCCTCTTCATTGGACTCATCATCCTCTGCGTCATCGACCATGTCGTCTTCTATATCATTAACTATAAATCCAGAAAGTGCTGCAGTTTGAATAACCTGAAAATTCAATCAACTCGCTCAAACAATCAAAAACTTTGAAACAATACCAAAAGAAAGAGAACAAAAGAATGGTTATGAGAGAAAAATGCACCAAGATTAAAGCAAGCACAAGAGTATAACCTCATTAGACACTTTACTTTTCGCAGGCTTTTCCTCAAGAAATGTGGTTAGATACTGTCCAAATGAATCAAACCATACACTTGTCAGCATATTACAAAATACAGAAGAATATTAAAATTCAAAATGATGATACAGCCAACAAAGTTTTCTTTCTCTTCTGAGTTCCCCTCAACCTTCCGAACTGTGCTTTGCTTTTAAAAGCA
Source organism: Zanthoxylum bungeanum (assembly GCA_019454045.1). Taxonomy (NCBI): domain Eukaryota; kingdom Viridiplantae; phylum Streptophyta; class Magnoliopsida; order Sapindales; family Rutaceae; genus Zanthoxylum; species Zanthoxylum bungeanum. The sequence goes on from SKCR01030220.1 coordinate 10,002, forward strand.
TCTACATAATGTTGTTAGCTAAGCCATCACCAGAAGGAATTCATCTTATGCCAAAATTTGTCAAAGGGATAACAGACAAAAATGCGGGTTGCCAGGTTGTGGTATTAGAACCCAAAGAAACAATTCCCTTCAATATGTTCAAATTTCAAATTTTGCTGAAATAGCATCCCCTTAAATTTGAAATGAAAATGAAATGGTAAAGATAAACTAACCTTAGACTTTGCTAAAACATCATCCCTTTTGAGAGCTTCCTCGATCAAAGCCATGTGATCCACCAGATCATTCTGAGAAGGTCTCACCTCATACAAGCTACAAACAAATAAAACCATCAAAACAGTAGAAAAAGAGCAAAAAAACCAAAAAAAAAAAGTTTTCACAAGTTTGTAATATAACTAAAAAATCCTAGACAGGAAATCCCAAATAGATTTCCAAGTGAGGGAAGAGTGCAAAGAAAATGAAACCAAAAATTCATACAAGTTTGTAACATACCCAAAAACCCTAGACAAGGAATCCCAAATAGCTTTCCCAGTTGCTTCTGGATTTCTCTTTGCATAGGAAAGGCAATGTACCGTAATTAATATTGTCCTAATAAATTCCTCAAAGCTCTTCCTTGGCTTTTGAAGTCTTATCCAACTTTTCTCTTTAGAGAGCACCAGTATCTCGGGAATCACATTTGTAAGATCAAATTTCCAAGCTATTATAGGCTTATAAATCTGTTGGAGCCCTTTATCAGCAGTCCCTCTCAAATATATGAGTTCCTTGTCGCCCCCGGTCCTCTCATTTTCAATCCATTGAATTGGCAACACAGACAATGAAATGAGCTCCCGGCTCTCATCCTCAAAATGATAATTAGACACTAATTGAGGCTTCAACTCTGTCTCATCATCTGAGGAGACCATGTTAAACCCTTTTCTTCTTATTCACACCTAAAACAACAAACTCAAAACAAAAACTAAGGATTTTAAAAATAATGACTGTAAATTAAGGCAAACAAATAATTTTTTTAAATGATTAAAGGAAGTCATTGGAAACAAAAATAAAATAAGAGAATCCTACAATTACACAATTAGTGAAATTAGAAACAAACCAATGAATAAATTAGGGTTTCTCCTCCACAGCGTTTAATGTTTTGCAGTTATCATTCTTTCCAAAAAAAAAAAAAAAAATTGCAGTTAAATAGTGGGGTTATTATGGGCCATTGGATATAATAGTTACTTTCCAATCAAAGGGTCCATGATAATCCCTGAGAAGCTAACAAGCAGAGAGCTAACGAAATTCTTCGATTTTATTTCCTGTCTTAAGTCATAATTTCTGACTAACCAAACCACAAAATTAGGGTTTCTAATTTTCTATCACAAAGCAAAACAATAACAACAAAAAATCAACAAAGAAAATCTGTTAAAAGTTACCTGACAGGTGAAAAATAAGCAACCAATCAAATAACTAGGGTTCCGCCTTGAGTGTTTGCTTTCAGTTAAGTAAAACCCAACGCTCTTTTTTTCCCCTTTTATACGATGATGATTATTATTATTATTATTCAGTTCAATGAAACCGATGGATATGAATGAGTGAGAATGACGTGGCACTAGCACTGACCCAATTGCGTCTTACCGAATTTGTAATGAACGGTCTAGATTGACTCACTGTAGAAACCATTTAACGGTTGTAATTGACCCACTTGTATTATTATATTTTCAAAAAATATTATAATTTGTCTTTCCGCAGTGCTACAATTGCAATGTACAACTTGAAAACAAATAATTCCAATTTTTCTCATGTCAGATTTTATTTTGGTCCATACAGGGCCGGTTATGAGGTTTACAATAAAACAACTACTATTATTTATTGGTTTATTATTTATACCAAAAATAAATTCTCAAATAATTCTAAAATTGAGAATTGAAATTAACAATTATTAACAACCAAATCTAACAAAACAAAAAATATGATGGAAACCATATATAAATAGAACATTACACTTCATTACTTTCTAATAACCAAAGTCAGTATCGAATATAAATAATTAAAAAAAATGATTAAAATTTGTCATTTCATTTTCTTTTATTGAATTCCATTCATATTCCAAATGGGACCAACTCTTATTATCTATCTATTTCTCCACAACAAAATACAAATTACATATAATATGTTTTCCAAATTACAATATCTAATCAACGAATAATAAAGAAAATAAAGAGAAATACAAATGACAAGGAGTACACCTAGTCGAACCTTAGCTCTGATTCCAATGTCGCTACCATTGGGCGGCACTTGATGGTTGTGGTGTTTTCATTGTAAACTTGTGAAGAGATCATTATCATCCGAGGCAGCATCATTGATGATCAAGTTTGAAACATCACCACTGAGAGATGAGATTTCCTCTTCGCCACTTATGGCCATGGTGTCGGGGGTGACCATTAGACGTGGATGGGCGTATTAGTCATTTGCACACTGACAAGTGTGAAGTAGAAAAATGAGAATATATCTGTTTAAATTCAGTTGCAATTTTTTTGGCACCATATGGATAAAGTAATTAATAACAAGCAATTCATTCTCCATTCAGCGAAACCGAAAACACTACCCAAACATACATTCCCTAAATCGGTGTCGTGGAAAGCTGCATACTGCAGTTGATGTTCGACGGCCAATACCTTATTGTAAATGCTAAAATGGTCATTATAAACTTTTAGCTTAACTTTATATGTGGTTGACTTGCCAGTGGTATGTGAATTGTAATAAGTTAGGATTAATCGTACAATTTATTTTTCGGAAAATATTATTTTGCCCGATTGGCATGACTTCAGTTCAGGTAAAGCAACATATCACAGTAACACAGAATGATTACTGTTTTGCCTATTTGGACATGTCTTTTGAATAAAGTAACAACGCTATTTTTTTTTAAGAACAAAGGATTGATCATACTTGATGAGAGTGCTTAAATAACATCATTATTTGGGTGGTTATTTACAAGGTTAATGTGGTATTAAAGTGGGGGATCAAAGAGGAGGAAGTGTAGGTAACCAAATCATCACCAAAATTAAAAATAATGAAAGCCTCAGAATGTCTTTTATATTAACCATTGACTGGATTCACATGACACACCTAAAAATATGCTACTCGCATAAGCAAACTTCTTATAAATTGTAGTCCAAAAGATAGAACATGGGGGATGCAAAATGGGTAAAACAACAATCAAAGATCTGGTTCAACGGGCTGTGGCATTGTTGTTCATTGCAATAGTTAATGGAAGAGAAATGGCTATGTCCATATGCAACATTGAGACAAGCCAGATGAATCTATGCATGTCTGTTATTAATGGCATGTCATCTACACCACCAAGGAATGTGTGCAGTGATGAGTGGTGCCAAGTGTTAGAGTTGGTGCTTGGAGCGCCAATCCGAATAATGTATTATATATTTTATTATTTATTAATAAAATAATTACATTTTCATTCCATACCTTATTAATGGTATTGTCATTATGCATATTAGATTGATGTTAAATATGCTAAGAATGACATCGACCTTAGAATAGTCATATAGTAATACTAGACATTGGGTGGTCCGACATTAAGATAAATATTACTATTGTAAACTATTCTTAAAGTAAATATTCATAGTCATTGGTTTTGGAATACGGTCGAATTCCTATAACCTAGAAAACTAGCACATGTCGTATATTGAAATTGAAGTTCCAATGGTTTAACCCGATGTACCATGAGCTTTGGAAGCTCGTATACACGTGTGGGTATTGGTTGGAGCGAATACTGAATGACTCACAGGTGATTTCTAATAGTTGGAAGTACACACCACCGTCAATAGAAATCTCTTCGAGTCGAGTAGCATATGTGATCCTTTGACTATAGGATATCATTGATTTTGTGTGATATCCTCCACACTTTGATGCTATGTATGTCAGAAATCTTTCATGGTCTGGCCTCTCGATGTTCGTTAGGTGTATTATATTTTGATGTTTACTAAATACAGGGATTTCCCTTATGCGGAGTTCCATAACGACTTTGTATTCTAAGCTTTCTATCTCTTTCTCCAACCTTCGATGATCCTCCTACAGGCAAATCATCGAAGTCAAGAAGAAGTGATGGGCCAAGAAGCCGTCTTTCTAGTATGATCGCAGAGCTAGAGTCGGCTCACCAATTCATTTCTGGGGAAGGGGCCTTGTGCCTCCCTACATGCATAATCTATCCCGAGCCAGGTCTCACGTGCCGGGACCTCCTTATGAAGCATGCTTACCAAAGCCCCCGATTATGACATAAGAATCTTACGACAAACGTTCGTATAGTCCGGTTCTATCATCTACGTAACCGCAAACTTGGTTTCTTGGACCGATGCACTCATTAATCAAATGTGAATCAAGATAAGATTTGTCGGCCCGTATGTGTACCATAAGGGGTTTAGGTATCCATGTGAGTAAATCACGATTTTTAAGACTTTGGCCAAAGCCGATCACCTAGGATGGATCACATCAGTTGTAAAGAATCGTAGACATATCGACATGAGATGTGCACTTCGAAAACTTAACGGTGTATTTTATGTTTCATAAGCACAACTCGGATAGCCTACGACGGAGGGATTGATGAACATATGTGATGACCTCGACTTGTATAGTTCAAAAATGTCGTTCGTGTTCTTCGCGAATTCGGAGGTGGCCGAATTGCGTATATATTAGCTAGGCTTATATGAAGAACGTGTTTGAACTTAGAGAGTCTCTATATGAAGTGTACTTATTGAGCACTTGGGTAGCCGATTAGTTTTGATAAAAGATAATATTCGATATTTAATTATCAACTAAGATAATCAAGTGTTATTGGATAACATTGATTATTTACTTTGACCTAATTGGATTAATTACACAAGGACTTAATTGTAAATTCATAAATATCTCAACCATTTGAGGATATTTTGGTAAATACAAATATGTAATTATATGTGTTTTTGGCTTGATTTAATTGGATTAAATCAAAGTGGCAAACATTGAACTAATCAATTTCCTAATATTTATCTTGATTTAATTGGATTAAATCAAAGTGGTAGACAAATGTGATTAGTCACACATAATTATACATATTTGGACAAATTAGATTAAGCTCACATAAAAGTTGATTAGAACTTTTATTAATTAAAAATTGCCTAAATACAAGCAATTCTTGGAGAAATTGACCTAAGTTATAGAAGTGTTAGAAACACTTTGTGAGATCTCTACAATATTTCATCTAGGAGAAATCAAGATTAGATATTGGAGTGAAGCTTGCTAGCATTGAAATCAAGATTGGATCTTAAAGTCAAGCTTGCAAACCCTGGAAGTTCTCCAACCATTTCAACAATGAGAAGAAGATTGAATCTTTGTATCAAACTTACTAGGTAATGTTTAATCTTCTCATAAGCTATGTTCTTCATTAGTAAGACATATAGTGATGAATTATGCATTGGAAGCATGATTACATAACTTAAAGTTGAAATAAGGCTAATGAATTGTGTTAGGATGCTTTGGAAGTATAAACACAATACGCTTGTAATTAGGTCAAATATGTTCATGTTGGACATGAAACAATTAATAAGAGTTTGAAACTATAGATTAAAGCTTAGAGCTATGACTACCATTCTAGAATCACTTGACCATCTTTGGGTGAACTATAATTGTTCATGAGATATTTCATAGTGGGATTTTGAATTGGTTTGTGTTTTAATTCAAACAAATGCATGTATGTATTTAGAATACATATATGTTAGTTGTATAGCATGTGTTGTGGTTGATTTTGATGTCAAAATTGATTTTAAGGTGTATTGAAATGATAGGAGAAAATTAGAAGTGTTTAGGATTAATTTGAAGGTTGAAATTGCTCACTACCTAGGGGAGTGTCGCGACACTGACCTTCCAGAGTCGCGACACTGAGCATCGGACTTAGGAGCGTTGCGACTCCCACTCTTCCCCGTCGCGACGCCGAGAGGTTCAGCTCTCGCAGTTGCTCTCGCACTTTGGAGCGTCTCGACTCCCAATACTCCGTGTCGCGACTCCAAAGGCTAATGAACACTAAAATTTCATTTTCTCTGTTCTGGAGTTTCCGGACTCCGATTTAGTCCTCGTTTTTTCCTACGGACTCGTATCGGAATATAATTTTCACTAAAATGTTTTAAACTATTTTAAAATACATCTATCACCGATATCATTGGGTTAGACACATTTCCGCTACCCGGGACACCGATTCGGCCCTAAAGGTTTCACAACTGCTCCAACACCAAGTTCCCATGTCTTTGTAGCTACATGAATCTCCTTCCTACATTTGGGATTAACCCCAGGCAAACCTTGGCTTTGCCAATGAAATGTGCACCGGAAAGTTGTGAAGTATCAGTTATCTATCGGGAATAGTCCTGAGTTGCCGTAAATTTAGGAACCCTTAGGCAAGTCCTTAAATATGATTTTAAAGCATACAATAGGAACTTTTTTGTATTTTGATTCAACAATGAGAATCATTGCTTTGTTTTGTTTAATATATAGCATCCCACACCCTATTATACCGGAATTAAAGGAGCATTTTCACAACAAACAAGCAGGAGGATTGAAATCAGATAACTTAAAACTAGAAAATACATCATCATTCCGGAACCACTAATGCATTCATTCAAGTATTCAATATATTTGTACTAGGTGGTAGATATTTTCCTTATCCACGGGACTACAGACAATTAAGATTTGACATAAAAAAAAAACCCCATAACACTACTATAGGGAACACCTTCCACAACACCACCACATGATATTTGCAAAGCAATCCAGAAGCCCCGATGACTGTTTTTTTCCCGATCCCTCAATAATAGTCTTCTTTTCATCGACATCAGGGAATACGATATGGTCTCTAATTGGAGTCCCGATTTCAACATCAATTTCATGTTTTCTGATGAAAGATATTTAGCAACACATTCAGCCAGTTACTTCCAATTATGTGAGAATAAAAGCAGCTAGGGTTAAATACCTACAAGCAATATATTAGCATACGATGATTCGGGCACTCCCAAGCTCTTGTTATTATACCTTCTTCTACTTTGTCCTCAAATGCAATCTCCCTGCAAAAAAAGTTCAAATACAAAATGTTTAATGCACAACCATTTCTTGTCAGCGACTATAAAAAAATACGGGAAAAAGTATAGTGCCTTGGTAGGCATTTCCTGTGGTACGCCTTGGGGCAACGCTTGCACACAGCAAATTGCATGTTCATATCTGTTCTATTCTCTCCTTGTTTACAAACATAGCACTTATGAAGGGGACAGGTAAAATATTTTCATGCAATTATGCTTTTCTGAAGCTGGTCCGCAGCAACATCATCATCCCAAAAAAGCAATTTTGATACACAATGTGGGTGATAAAAATGACCGCATGTCGCAGAAACGCAAGGAAAGACCTAAAAAATTTGTTCATTCAAAAGGTATGAGCAATCAAAATGCATATCCATATAATTGACTAAAAAGAAAAAAGCTGTTGAGGAAGATATCTGTCCACACAGTAAATTGTTGAAGACTATAGCCAGTCCCTCTAATTTGTGGCAGAAAAATAAATATTAATTAATCATTATGATAGAATACATAGCAGGATTTATAACTGGTGTAGATATATAAATACTTGCAACGACAAATCTAATGTTCGATTAATGCTGAGAACATGAATACAAATTAAACAAGACTAGTTTTCTTTTTATTATTTTCCATGTACGCATACTTTGTGAGGTCAAAGCATTCGAAGTAAGAGAACTTGGTGTTAATTAAAAGTCTAGCTTCTCATTTTCTTTATCAGGGAAAAACTACAATATGATGTAAGAGATGATGGCGTATTTGTGATTAATGTTAAGGGTCATTGAACAATTAGCAAAAATTCTACAGAAAAGACTAAGAATCTTGTGCCTCGAGAATGAAGGAGGTTCACAAGGGCTATCAAAATGCAATATATCATGTATGGTTTCTTGAAGAAAATTATTCACAGCATTTGGCAGCCAAAATTGAATGTTTAAAGTGACTCCATCTTCTTTTTTCACCATGTTAGTTAGCTCACTTGATCATCCAAATGAAAAACACCAAAACTTGTTGCTTTCAAACATGGAAATGCAAACGCATATTGACTTTAGAAAATAAACAAAAAACATATTATCTCAGCGTGAGGCACAAATTGACAAAACATGCGGCGTTTGATCTAGCAACCATGGAAAGTTGATATAAGACATGAACTGGTAGTCCTCCAGTTCCTCAAGGAAAACTCTACCTCAACATTAGTTTCCTTATCGGAAGAGCCTAGCTTCCCGCAAGCAAAGCACTGGTGCTGCTTATATTCACAATTCTTACAGAAAAAGTACTGCATTTTCAAGTAATCCTCGGTAAGGCCAAGAGAAACACACTCAGATTCTTTACCATCATCCATAGTTGCATGAAAAAACCTCAAGCACCTCCCTTCACAACTGTGAGACATCAGGGATCAAAATCATAAAATAATTGGAAATGGCGATTAACTAGAAACCACAGGATCAACCCTCAAAAAATGGAAAATAGAACAAAAGGAAAATATTTTTTCAAAAGGAATAATAAATGTTTCATTCAGTCCAAGATTCATTACAGTGTGAAAATTTTATCAAAGAAATGCAAGCACGATATTAATTCTCTTTAACAAAAAGGATGAGCTAACTAAAACAGGATTAGACTACAGTAGTAATACTCAAAATTCCAAGCCTCATGAGCCAGGTTGAAACACGATTTCATAATGATGTCGTTTAGGTTACAGTGATTATGAAGTCAAGTAAAATTATATCAATAACTTTTTTTTCCCTTTGTTAGGAAATGATCTTGACGATTTTGACAAGAGCAACGTTAGTGAAAGAAAAGATGATGATGATAACAGTTAAGATCACACAAAGCAAACACCAAAAGATAAATTAAATTAATTCATTCAAATGTCAAAAGTCATAAAAGTAATAGTATCAATGACATATAAAATTAAGCTTAACCAACGAAAATTCATACCATAAAAGGTCACCACCATTATCACAAAAAGAACAAAAACCAAATAATTCATCCTCCATTGCATCATAGACCATGTCGTCTGCCATATCACGAACTATAAATCCAGTCATTGCTGTAGTTTGAACAACCTGGAAAGTCCGTCAACTTGCTTGTTCAAACAAAATTAACTTCGAAACAATACCAAAAAGAAAGGGAAAGAAATTAAAATGCACCAAGATTAAAGCAAGCACAAGAGTAGAAGCTAGCGATAACTCTCTCTATTGTTCAATTTTATTTCCAATCTTAAGGCATATTTTCTGACCAACCAAACAACAAATTAAGGTTTCTATCACAAAGTAAAACAACAACGACAAAAATAAAAATAAAATCGTGGAAGTTACCTGACAGCCGAAAATTAAGCAATCACGCGAATATTTAGGGATTCGCCTCGTGTGTTCTCTGTCAGTTATGTAATACCCACCGCATTAATCAGTTCGAATGACATGGCACTAGTGGGCCCGACAACTTCTAATTATATTGAACGGTCTAGATTGTCTTCATTATAGAAAACCGGACTGCACCGGCCGGTTGGACTGGCCATGAATCCGGTCCGATTGATTGATAAAAATCGGGTTATAAAAAGTCAATCAAAATTGGTAAAAAATGGTAAAATCGATGAATCAGATTGGACCAGTTCAATTTGTTTTAATTTTAAAAAGAAAAGAAAATTTAATATTTTTCATAATTTTTAATCAAACAAAATTATTTATGACATAGGTCGGTTCTATCGGTTTTTTCGGAACGATTTAATCGGTCGAACCACTGACCCACTGAACCTTTTGTATCACCGATTCTATCACTGATCCAGTCATTAAAACACTTATTGTTACTAATTACATTCATATTATGGGAGAGACATGCCAACTACGTAACAAAATATTTTAAGATGTATAAGGAGGTTCTGTTGCGGAGCTCCCAGTGCCTGGTATCAAAGCCACATTGCTAATTTTTCCCGGGAGGTATATAAGGTATGAATAGAATATATGTGAGTAGAGAGGAGAAACCCATAACAATCATGTTTATAACTACACAATCGTTAGAGTCTTTATGTAATAATAATAGTGTCTTAGAACTAGTTCGTCTTCTAGTCTTTACCTAGATCTTGTTCAAAAAACGTTGCTTCTAAAATAGAAAACCTAGTAGAATATTCTCAAGTCCCAGAAGATGCACAGATTAGTGAGTCGTCTTTACCTTTATTGAGTCAGTATAATATTTATCGTCATAAGAGTTATGTTACCCGCAGTATTAGAACTTTAGTGTCTACTAAAAGACCTACTACTAAAAAGTATGTCCAATCGTCTAGACTTGATCAGTGTTCTTTGAAAGCTACCACAAATGAACAGTATGTCACTATCAATATCCCTCCAGATTTTATCTCTGGTTGGAAACGAGAAAGATATACCCACCTTCACTTTGGAGCAGTTCGTCTTGCTCTCACCCTACATGGTAGAAGAGGCTTACATTTCACAGCCAGACTAGCTTTGCTAGATACAATGTATTTGAAGTACCAACATGTGGTGATCGGCACAGTGCTTACAACCTTACATGCTAGAAGTGTGATATTAACCTTTTACCCGAACTTCAAATTGTCCTTAAAAGATCTTAACCTTCCTACAACCATAAAAGTTCAGGTCCAGATCTCTGGAGCAGAACTTACTCCATCTTCCATGGTTTCCACCCTTCACCATCAGATAGTCTACCGACTACAAAACCACTCCATAGACCTGCAAAACCAGAATTACTATGATGCCTTAATGATCATAGGAGGCACATAATCTGTACCTACGATCATCCAGATCTCTAAACAGATTTCTAAAGCCGAGCTTCAACAACTTATGCCTTTAGAATGACTTACCAACTATGAGAAGTTTCACCAGCAAACTAAGCCTATCCAAACAATTGATTCCATTTTGCACCGACAACTCGATGGACTGTCAAAATCATTTTTGTTCAGTCCAATACTTCCTAGTCAAGCCGACCTAGCACTTCAAGCCAAAACAAAAAAACCAACTCTGTTGTGTTCGATGATCACTTTAGTGCCATGTCCAGGAGGAGTTGAGATTCTTGTTCACTCCTTTAATCCTGATGGATTGCCGGTCCATACAGATAAGATCGATGGTAATTTTATATTGGAACTTCCTCAAGCCCATATATGTGACCCCGATTGCACATATATCGATGATCTTGAAGATAATGACGATGATGCTCCTCGCAAGAGAAGAAGAAGATCCAAAAAGATACATTCTCCTTGCAGATCTGAGAAACCTAGCAAGAGAGATGATCCAGATGCTCATAACCTTGGATTGGTATCCACTTTTGGGTACTAGAAAAGGAAAAGAATGAAAAACTTATGTATATCTACAGGAAAGCTTTGAAGATACTTCGTGAAGAAGAACGGAGTAAGATAAAGCCGGAACTTATTAAGCTACATGCAATTCAACATGAACAACCATGCATGATGCATCATCCTAAATCAACATCGTATTATGCAGAATTCCCATCCTTGACTAAACAGACAGATCCACAATTAAACGTGGTCTCTAAACGGTATGTGCAGAGAAATAATGTTATGCCAAGCGACCAACTTGAAGAACCATAACAGTTTGAAACCGTCTTGAACTGACAAACTCAGAATGCCAGAGCATAAAATGTCGTCGTACAAAAGATTGATCAAAAGATGGATGCAGTTGTCACAAGAACCGGAGTTTAAGAAGATAAGGTTGATAGTTTTGCTGCCCAAGTCCAACTCGATGCATATCTTAGACAAATGTTACAGCACAAAAAACTTTGGCTATGAATTCAGCCAAAAGGAAGCTGAGATCAGAAGATTAAAAACTGAACTTGCAAGAATCGAGACATATATGGTTCCACAACAACCATCATTCGTTCCATAACATCCAGCTATGTTCCCAACATATTCTACAACTACATACAATCCTTTTTACAACCCACCGTCATTTCCTGAACCACCTAAATTCAAAATGACCCATGAGATTTTCAAAGATCTAGAAGCACCAGCACCTAGATCTCGACCTAAAAAAACCAGACCAATACCCACTGCTTCATCCTCAAAAATGGAAGCAGAACCATATACTTAATCATCACCTAAACACTAGAAACCTACAGTGTCCTTATCGAATATTCCGTATATCTTGCCATACCAACCACCAGAATAGTTAACTTCAGAACTTGTCCCAGTAACTATTCCTGAACCTATTCCAGAACCTGTTCAGTCCATACCTACACCAAACCAGGTCTCTCAGTTCATCCCTACACCTACCTTACAGGTCCTAGAATCGCTGAACATGGAAGAATGGTGGAAACTATCTATTGACTCTAAAAATATGACTCAAACTTATATGAATTTTCTGGACCCCCAAAGAATGAACATAACGCTTCTTTATATAGGCATGAAAGGGTGCCATTTGGTTTGGGGTGAAACTCTCCTAAGAGTTATACTTATTCCTTATACTTTTTGGAGCCTAGAGGTGTGTTTTTCCAATTTTAGAGGACATGTCCCTACATGTTTGTGCCTTTCCCATATAGCACTACTCAAGAGACATGACCTTCTGATGAGCGGAAAATATATCAATATTTATCGCCCCTTTAACCTAATATTTTGTTTAGTTTCTCGAGTATTATAAACGTTTTGATGTGTTTTGTGTTATTTTGCAGATAAATAAAGTTTTGGCACTCAATGGAATCAACTCGGGGCTAAAACGATGAAAAAACTGAAAAAAAAAATGATAAAAGGGGAAATTTTCTGTTCACGCGTCGCGACACATATGACCTCTGTATCGTGACACAACCTCAATTATTTAGCTGTCAACACGCATCATCGCTTGCGTCATCACTGCATTATCATTGTAGCACTCGTCGTGATGGCAACCTTCTCTGCGTCGCGACGCGCATCAATAATTCAACTGCCGACAGCCGTCATTTACTGTGCACGCGTCGCGACGCAGACCATATTTTTTGCCTATAAATTGAATTTGATTTCATTTTCCAAATTCATACTTTCCTTTGCTTTCTTAATAAGGAATTGATGATTGTATCTTGTTTTTATATATTTATAGTAATGTATTTTTATTTTTAGCAGTAGTAATAATAATTTATTTATTTTATCTTTCTTTTATGTTTTGTAGTTAATTTCCGTTGGGGGAAGGGTGAAACTTTTATTATGATAATTTAGGTTAATCTCCCGCCTTTATGGTCGGTTGTACTTAATTAATTTAATTTTAATCTGACTTAATTGGATACCGCATTTATGGTCGGTGGGACTTAATTAAATTAATTTTAACATGACTTAATTAGATACCGCCTTTATGGTCGGTTGTAATTAATTAAAATATAACTTAATTAAGATACCGCCTATAAGGTCGGTTGGTAATATAATGTAAATTTATATATTATAATAAGAGAGATTTCTAGATTTGAAATATTAAAGGTGGATCTCATAACCCCAATATTTTATTTTTAATTTAGGGAAGTGATGAAACATAATATTCACGAGTTTAATAATTGATTTAATTATATTATGTGTGATACTTTGGCTTGTTTGTTGAATCTTAACCTTAATGCTTATTGTTGCCTGATCACCAACAAGATTGATGATTGTAGGCATTGCATTTTCGCATGTGAAACCCGATGATGAGTCTCAATTGGAGGCACTACCTTTTTAGCTAAGGATATTGCGGGAAACGGAGGTCGGAAGGGGAAATTCGGAATAAGTATGTCATCAAGTTCATTCCACAAGTTCACTGTCTTCGTTGGTGCTGCGTTCGTTACTTCGTTCGAACCTCGTGCAGATTGCGGACGTTCGTGCCACGTTCTAATTGGCGTTCGAACGGAGCCGGTATTTCTGGTTTTGCTGCTAGCCTCGCACCCCAGCCCATTAGCCCCCCAAAGCCCATAAAACACATCCCAAATTAAATAATTATTAATTAAATTAAAACATTAACTAAATGAAATATTAATTAAATTAAATAAATAAAGAATTAAATCATTTACCAAATTAAATAAAACATAAAATAAAATCATGCCTAACTTAGACAAATTAAATATATTATATACTAAAACTAAAAAGAAGATACACCTAATTAAAATCAATCCTAACCAATTAAAGCCAATCATATATTGACTTCCTAATCTAATAAGATAATTACCAATCTAAAATATTGTATTCCTAAACCAACACAAATTAAATATTACAACTTCCTAACTTAAAATATTTTGTCCCCCCTCAATCTTGTGTATACCTTTCTCATATCTCCTAATTTGGAAGCAAATCTTTCCTTGTGAGACAAGGTGAAGCCCTAGCCCTTCTCTATATAAACAACCCCTAACCTAGCCATCCCTCCTCTCTAATCTCTCTAGCTCATACACACAATTCACACAAGAATTATAGCAAGAAATACTAGACATCACAAGCATATCACTCCCTTGATCCTTACCCTCACACCACCAAAAATTACACCAAAACAACCCCTAACCACCACCGAAAATCACACAAAACACAACAGCCTAAACCACACCAAAACAGTCCTTAAAATCCCTTAAAACAGTAACATAAAAGACACTTACAATCCTTGAAATAACCACACAAAACCACACCAAAAAGAACATCAAAACAGTCCACCAACAGTAAGCAGAAAACACAGAGGGAACGACAGCAAAACCATAAGGAAACAGCAGCAAAACGGAGTCGGAAAAGTAGCTCGAGTGGCCGAACAGCGAAGGAAGAAGAAAACCAGTGAACCAGAAGAGTTGCGGAGCTTTACCCCTTCCGATCTTCGTGGAACGCGAGTCCGAGAGACAGCTTAAAAGGTTAGACCTGAGGGTATCTTTCACACTTATTCTTATTTAATTTCTGGTTATTTATTTTGATTATATTTTCTGTATTTGTGGCATTTGTTGTGTGTATGATGTGTGTTGTGGGTATTGGATGAATGGAAGAGTGTTGTCTCTTGTGGTATATAGGATGGAAACCCAGACGTAAATTCCGTAGCCGAATCCGAATGGACGGTAGTGCGGTCTGTATTTGGGACACAACTCCACGTACTACTTGAGTAAACGGCACATTCTCTTGTTTTGTGTTGCTTTGGTTTATTTAATTTCTGTTATTTAAATTCTGCATGTTGTCTATTCCCGTATGATACGATCGAGTGCATGGCTTAGTAAGTGCGATGAAAGGTTCCCTAATTGGAGGGTTAAAATCCTTCACCACGATGCTCTGTCGCACCGATTGATGTGTGTTCGGTTGAATGCGAAATACGTTCAATCGGACATACTTGGTTTGATATGATTGTCTTTATTTTCATATGCATGATTCAACCGAGCGCATGGGCTTAGTAAGTGCGATGTGAGATCCCCTATGGGGAGGGGCTAAAGCCCTTTACCACGAGGCTTTGCCGCGCCGGTTGATGTGTGTTCGGTTGGATACAAGATACGTTCAATCGGGCACACTATGTTTAATATTATTGCTTTTCATTCTATGTATGCATGATTCAGTCGAGCTCATGGGCTTAGTATTTTGGTCTAAAGGTCCTCTCTTTGAGAGATCAAGAGCCCCAAAAGGCCACCTTTATGGCAGTACTTCGCCGCGCCCCCTTTATTTTATCGTTTATGTATTGCGTCCCATTTCATGCATCAGGTCTGTTCTCGTTCGAACGCGTTTACGAACGCAACTCGAACGCGCATGTATTTTGCCTTGGCATGCATCAGGCCTTACTTATGTTCGAACGCGTTCACGAACGCCACACGAACGTGAGCATTCTGTCTCATTTCCGTTCGAACGCGTTCACGAACGCCATACGAACGTGAGCATTCTGTTTCATTTCCGTTCGAACGCGTTATCAAACGCCATACGAACGCGAACCTTCTGTTTACCGTTCGAACGCGTTTACGAACGCTACACGAACGCGCACCCACTGAATTGAGTCCTCTTCATTAGATTTCATGCATAGTTTTCCTAGTAGCTATCCCCACATGCATGAATACAAATATGTTAATGTATTACAGTTCATATGCTTATGCCGTGATAACATTTTAGTATTATTTCTTGCGGTATATCGGATGGAAACCCAGACGTAAATTCCGTAGCCGATTCCGAATGGACGGTAGTGCGGTCTGTACTTGGGATACAATTCCACGTACCACTTGGAAAAGGGCCCATATGTGTGCTTGTATGGTTAATATTTGTTCTTGTGTTTTCCTGAATGTAATATGCAAATGAAGTTGTATGTTCGTTGCTATTTTGATATATGTTAAGCATGCAATTTTAAATGTAAGATATATGTGAAATGTGTACATAAGTTTTATTTTGCATATGAAAATTTAGAAGCATGATACTCTTGGAAATAAGTGTTACTTAAGCTTGATTAAATTAGTACATAAATCCTTTCATTACAAGTGACATAAGTAAGGGACCATTCCGAACCCAATGGTTTGAGGTCTTCCCTTGCGAGGGGTGAGTGCGGCCTTAAATCTTTGTCCCGGTTCACACCGGGTGGCGACTCCATATTATTTAGTACTTCCCAACTAGTGCCGCGAGCCTAGGAACGGCGTCGCCCAGGTCCTGTTGTCCACAAGAACCCTAGATATTTTATTTATTATTAATTTCCTTTGTTTTGTTTTATATTTATTTTTTTTATTTTTATCAAATCCAACTTCAACCAACGAACAATCCTTTCCAACCTCAATTAGATACCTGTAAATATTTAGTATCAATTATTAATAACAATAATAGAAATTAAGTCCTCGTGGGATCGATATTTTTATATTGCTTGAGTGATACGTGTGCTTGCGTAACATGTGTGATTTCACCCGATCAAGTTTTTAGCTCTATTGTTTGGGACTTATTTTTCTTGTGTTATTAATTTTGAAGATATTTACTTTACTCGTATCTAATTTTCTTTATTTTTTATTTTTATTTTATCGTTTTTATTTGTTTCTTTTATTTCAGATGGTTGAAAATGGATCATTATTGGGCAATGGAAGCATTACGAGCTTTAAGAGGTGAAGATGCACCCCATATCAGGGAGCTGTAGTCCGGTTTTCTGAGGCCTGTTGTCCAGCCCAACAACTATCAGTGGATGTCAGAGAGAAATAATACAACATTTGCTCAACCATTTCAAAGCAGAATAATAAGATGTGAGGTATGTGATGGTGACCACCCTAGTGATTATTGCACGTTCAACTACAATTCGGGGTGGTAGAGTTATTATGGACCTTCATAGACAGTACCGACATATTTCAGCGAATCTTATTCTCCATCTTATCCACCATCAACTTATGATCTTCATCAAGAACCAGAACCATAAGAGATAGAACAGTTGATGAAGATGCTCAAACAACGGGAAGCTAAATTCGATGCATACTTTCAGAATCAAGCGGAATCCATATAGAAGCTGACAGATTTAATAGAACAATTAACTGAAAACATGAATTACATATCTCAAGGAGTAATTTTAGATGACACTGATGAAGCCTTCGAGTACCAAAGATTTCACGATGACATCTTAACAGGTGAGGAGGCTGAGGTAGATGTATCAATTCAGAAGTCCGAACAAGCATGATTTCAATTTGATCTGGATAATTATCTGGTCGCTGATTACATCTGTGAGAAACAAGTAAAAGAGCTACATGAACCGTTCATACCAACCACATGGGATAAAGGTCTACAAACAAACATATCTTTACATCCTCAGGTTGACACTTATGGAGCATGCATTACGCAGATGTCGGATGCAGAGCTGAATACAGAAATGTTAAAATACATCTGTGAAGAAATGGTGGAACAAGATGCAAGGCAAATACAAGAGCAAATGTGTGACTATGTTGAAAATCTCATGACACCAGATGATACATCACAACAGTGGGGAGTACTTATCGAAGACACCGCCCATAAGCTTGACAGAATGAAACTCTCATTGAAAGTCAAGCACCATACGAGACTTCATAATTCATTTTCTTTTCTTTCAAGAACCACTGGTGCGATAAAGTTTAAGAAGGTGGCATGGGCACTAAGTCGAACAAAATTCTTTTAGCCCCTTCAAAAGCAACGCAACAAGATTTTCCTCTTGCGAACATCCAAAACCACGCTGAAGCCTTCTTGAAGGAAAATCTTCAGTCATGTCTAGATGAAGATTTAAATTTAGCGTTAGCATGGAGGTAACCCATGCATAATTTCTTTTTATTTAATTTTTTATGTCTGTATTTTGTGTATACATGTTGTAGCATTTTTAATTTTGTGTGTTATTTTTACAGGGAAAAGCACAGACGGAACACTTAAGGCAAAGCAAGCCAGTGAAAACGGGGTTATCACAGAATAATATTTGACAAAATCGTGAAGATAAAAATTCAATTCATTAGAGATGACAGAGTAAGGAGTCGATTCTTGAGACGCGTCTTAGTGGATATGTTCCTTGAAGGATTCACATTTCACCAAAAAAATAAAATAAATAATAATAATGTGAGTCGCGATGCATAAAAACCAGCATGTCGTGGCGCGATGAATAAACAAGTGTAACCCCTAAATTTTAGGGCATCGCGTCGCGACACGAAACACTATGCGTAGCGATGCGCTCTCGATTCCAGGCCTCAAAACAAGCAAACCACGCCCATTTTTCTTCACATCTCCTCTCTATTTTCTCTCATTCTCTCTCGATTTTTCATATTCTTCATCACCATCCCCCATCTTCTTCAAAAAATCTCACCAAATCCACTCTTTAATTCACCCAAACCACAAACTCAACCCAAAATCACACACGCACCTATTAGTTTGCGCGTAAGCCACTCGAATTTAGGACACAACTTGCGAAGATCCAGGTTCTTTTGTTCCCTCTATCTTTTCATTTCAATTTTATTTTATCATTATGGTGATTGCATAATTTATAAATTGGAGTGTGTGATATGAAATTGTGTGTTTGAGTTTGTGTTTGCTGTTGAAATTTTGGAGTTGTGGGCATGTGTTTATGGCTGCTGCTATTGAAAAATTCATAGTTTTGGGGGCGAAGAATGTTTGTGATTTGTGAATTGTTTAAGTGTTAGGAATTTTAGGGTTAAATTTGAGAATTCTTGAAAATTAGGGGAAATTCTGCTGAAATTTTTACAAAATTAAATGGCCCCAAAGAGATCGAGGACTCAGCGGCATCCGGACCAAGTTTTGATGCACTAAATTTTTATCGGCAGCCGCTGAGCGTAGATATGAAAAGGGGATCGGATAAAAAATCCCGATTATAGAGAGGGGTTTTGATGTAGACCCCGAGCAATACCCCCAAATTGATAGAATCATTGCCACCAGGTACTAGCATTAGCTTTGCCAACAGCGTACCCTAGCCTGCATACCCATAGTCTATGAGTTCTACGCCAATGCTTATGAGCATCAGACATACCAGGTGTTAGTGAGAGGCCAACAAGTGATGTTTGATAGATCCACAATTAACCGATATTATGGGTTGTCTGATATGGAGATAGATGAATACACTTCAGTCATGGAGCATCTGGACATGGGTCATTTAATATAAACACTTTGCATCCCCGATGATGTTTGGGACATGAGTAGCAATGAGGAATATCTGAAGATGAGCTCTAGGTACCTCAAGCCAGATGCTAGGTTTGGTTTTATTTCCTAACATGCACACTGCTGCCAGCACCCACATTACCAATGTCACCAAGGAACAGATGATCCTGTTATACTCTCTTTTGGAGGGACATACTATTGATGTAGGTGGGCTAATATCAACTAATATCGTTCGGGTGGCACATTCTGCTCATACTGGCCTGCTGTACTGCAGCTTGATCGCAAACCTATGCATGCTGGCCAGGTTGCCCGTTGATCCCAGGGAAGAAATGACGCAGTTCATCACTGCATTAACCACTAGAATAATTCAACAACTCCAAGTAGAGAGGCATGCTCAGGCCAGCTCTTCCTCTACACCTGCAGCACCGCAACAGTAACCTCAACCCATTTGGCGACCATCGTGATCCCTTTGACACAATGCGTAGAATGAATGGAATCTCGTATTGACTTCATGGTACAAGACAGTATAGCCACGAGGCAAATTCTTCAACAAATGGTTCGCTATCTCAACATGTTCGATGGATAGATTCATGTATTCCATGACCTTTCGAAGGAAGGTAGTGATGACGACGGGGCTGAGGAATGATTAAACCACGGTACCATTATTCCCTTCTGTTTATTTTATTTTCTAACGCATTGGGGGACAATGCTAGGTTTAGGTTTGGGGGTGAGGTTGTTTATTTTTATTTGTCTGCTCCGTTATTTTTTCTTTCCTGTATGTCGTGTGTCTTGCGTGTTTTAATTTTTGCATGCTTTATTAAAAAAAAAGAGTATAATGATGAGATTTTGTGTCTTAGTAAAAAGTTCTAGGAAATGATAAATGATAATTTCACTTTCATCCTATATTTTGAGCATAATATCTAGGTCAGACTCATATCCACTAGAAAATAGTTTTGTAGCAGTTAGATAATAAGAAATTGATAAAGTGACTAGTTAAAATAATTGGTGGATGGTGAATGACTGTTTGCCTGAATATCTGTTTTTGTCTACATTTATTTATGATATGAGGTATATAAAAAAAGATGAATAAAAACTGACCAAGCTCTTACTTAGTAACCAGACGTATTATCTGGCCAGCAGTAACTGTTCACGTCAAACGGTATAGCTTGAGTTAGTTAATAAATAAGCTTCTACTTAGTAACTGGTCTTCTTGCCTCAATAAGTAGTGATCGTTCGCGTCAAATGGTAAAGCTTCAAAAAAAGATCATACCTCACTTTATGCTAGGGGTGTTCGCGGTGCGGTTCGGGTTGATTTTTTCGTTTTCACTCCAAACAGCGCGGGTTGACGGTTTCAGAAATTAGAAACCGAAACCGCAAATTTGATAAGGAAAATCGCGGCGGTTCGGGTTGGCGGTTTAGCAATTTGGGCGGTTCGGGTCAGCGGTTTAGATTATAATTTTTTTAAAGAAAATTTTATGTGTTTTCACATAATAATTGAAGAGAAAAAATATATCTAAATATCATTTATACATTGCATATTGTTATATGATCATTAAATATCTTAAATTTCATGGTTAAAGAAGAAGAAAAATATAAAATAATATCTAATTTGAATGCGGGTCGGCGGTTTAGGCGTTTCAGGTCACCGTTTGAGTCAAAATTTGCTGTTTTGGACGGTTCGGGTCACGGTTTGGTCAAAACCGCACACCGACCCGAAATTTGATGTTCGGTTCCGATTGACCCGAAATCATTTTTATTTTTTTTCAAACCGTGCGGTGTCGGGTTGAGGTTTGACCCGAAACCGTGATCACCTCTACTTTACGTATATTGTAGCAGGCAAAACAATTGTTAGATAGATAGGTTGGTTTGACCAATCAACTGCCGAGAATTGAGACAAATTCACATAGTTAATAACTTAGACTTGAAGCTGTTTGTAGAGCTATTCACACACACACTTAGAGTTTGATTTAGATACTTTTTTCAAAGGAAATGATTTTAGTTGTAGTATGCATTTTGAAGGTTCCTTTAACTTTGTTCCTAGACATTCTCTGAGGACAATGTATATATAACTATTATTTTCTTTTATTTTTTTATTTTATTTTTTTATGTGTGATTGCATGTGCATGTAATTGACGTTTATGGGTATCGTAGATGTAAGCCCTCACGAGACTATAACTCATCCACTAGGGATATCTAGGGGTTTAAAGGCTTGTTGCATATTTTAAATGCAACAGTGATCCCTACAAAAGTGGCTTAGTTTAATTTAGTTTTAGTTGTTTATTTTGTTTTGTTTTTTTTGCTCAAGGACTAGTAAAATATTTGGTTTGGGGGGTGTGATGAGCGCAAAATATATCAATATTTACCGCCCCTTTGACCTAATATTTTGTTTAGTTTCTCGGGTTTTATGAACGTTTTGATGTGTTTTGTGTTATTTTGCAGATAAATAAAGTTTTAGTACTCAATGGAATCAACTCGGGGCTAAAACGATGAAAAACAGACAAAAAGGGCAGAAAAGGAAATTTTATATTCACGCGTTGCGACACATAGACCCGGTCGAGGTTTCGGTTCGGAACCGGAACCGAACCGGTTGGAACCAGATGGTTTCGGTTCCAACCGGTTTCGGTTCCGATTCCGAAACCGAACTGGATCCATACCGGTTCGGTTAGGGTTCTTACCCTAACCGAATCGGTTGGAACCCTAGGGTTCCAACGGTACCCAACGGTTGGTAGCCGTTGGGCTGCTGGGGGCAGGGAGCAACGGCTCTCTGCCCCAATTTCTAAATAAATAAATAAATTATTTTTAATTTCCAAAATTACCCCTAATAGCGGTAATAAAACGGTTAGTTTTAGGGGCGGTTTATGTATCACAAAATATTCTTAAAATGTATAAATAAGGGTGATTTTTTATTATTTCAACACATCAATTCTCAATTCTCAATCTCAATTCTCTCAATTCTTTTATTCGCAATTATCCCATTTACAAATTACAAATTATAATTTAGCATTCTCAATTCTCTAAATGGCAAGCCCATCTGAGAACACAATGTCAAATGTGCCAACCCAAGAGAGCGAGTTCACGTAGAAGAGAAGTTAAGTCTCGTTCCTTGGATGTTTTCAAAATTCATTTTCATTTAGACGTTGCTGATGACGGTTCAAGAGCAGTATGCAACCATTTTTGGGTTTCTTATAAATTTTCTGGTGGATACTGCAATATGATCAAGCACCTGGAAAGTCATCATGCGGTTGAACTTGGACTTGATACGACGCAAACTCAAATGGCCAGGTACGCATCATCTAGTAGAGGTACGAGTGCTTTAGATTTATTTAAATATTATGATGCTAAAAATAGAGAAGAATTTGCTAAATTAACTTGTATGACACATATTTCTTTAAGTTTTGGTGAAAAAATTGCTTACAAATTACGTTCAAAATGTTTTAAATCCTGCTGCATGTAGAATGACTAGAAATACAACAAAGCGTCAATTTTTTTTAATTATACAAAGATGGTAAAATTATTTTAAATGAAACATTTAGAGATATTAAAGGACGTCTATCTATTTGTTATGATATTTGGAGTGGCCATTGGCGAACACACTCATATATAGGTGTGACTTGTCATTGGATTGATACATCATGGAACATGCAAAAATGACTTATTGCATTTAGAGTTTTCGATGAACAACATACTGCACAAAATATTTATAGAATGATTAAAGTAATTTTTTATGAATATGGTTTAACTGGTAAAATTTTAACAGTTGGATTTGATAATGCATCTGCAAATACTGCATCAATCAACGATTTAATACATATATGCTCTCCAAATTTAGGGGGTCATTTTTTTTCATGTTCGTTGCACATGTCATGTCCTTAATTTATGTGTTCAAAATGGTTTGGAAAAATTAGCACATTTTCTTGAGCATATTAGAAAAACACTTAATTGTATTTGGTCTTATTCAACTATTATGAGAGAATGGGCCAAGTTTTATAAATTTAATGGTACTAAATCGACAAAATTTTCACGAGATGTTCCAACATGTTGGAATTCAACTTATTTTCTTTTATTTCAAGCTTTGCAATACACAGATGCATTATGTAGTTTTTTCTCAAAATGTTCAACAAATCACATTTTTTCCGAGTCAATGGGAAGTTTGTGAAAAACTTTTAGAGATTTTAAAAGTGTTTAATGATGCTACACTAATTTTTAGCGGAGTTTATTATCTTACGACACATTTATTTATTCTTGAAAGTTTGAATATCGTTGGAACTCTCGATGAGCATGTTGATAGTAGTGATCCTAATGATATTGTTTTGTTAGAAGGTATAACTGTTATGAAACGAAAATGGTTGAATTATTTTAGAGATATTCCTTTACTTTATCTTATTGATGCTGTTTGTGATCCTAGATTTAAATTAGAAGGTTTGAATAGTGCTTTACCCGCTTACTATGGATATTTAGGAATAACCAATGAAGTTGATATTACAAGAATAATAGTTAAAATTAAAAAAAGCGACTTAATAGAGTTATTTAATGAATATGTCCTAAGATATAACTTGCAATATGTAGGACAATCTAGTAGTAGCGAAACGACTGTAGTGGAATCTAGACTTAGCGCAGGTGATCGTTAGTTTTTAAAACTGAAATAAAAAACATAGGGATAACACGACTAATAATCCAGAATTAGATAATGATTTATCTACAAATTTTGAGTTTTCAACTGAATGTTTAGTTAGTAAAAATTTTCAAATCCTTAAATGGTGGAACCGACATCAAAATATATATAATTTATTATCAATTATTGCTAAAGAGATATTGGCAGCACCTGTTTCCATCGTTACGATTGAGCAAGCCTTTAGCAGAGGATGCAATATATTGGAAGTCAGACGATCTTCATTACATCTAAGCACTCTAGAAGCAACGACATGTGTGGATGATTGGACCCGAGCTGATCTGAGGCAACAACAAGACGCCCCTGATGAATTTGAAGACTTGTTCAATAATGCATCTACAAGTGCAAGCAAAGCTGAAGGATCAACAACCACAGATGATGATTGATAATTAAATATATAAATAATTGTAAAATTACCATGGGGAAATATCTTTCAAATGTAATGGAACTACGTGAGATTTGATTCCTCTCACCCCTGGAGGATACGTAGGTAACTTAAGTTTTTAAAAATTTAAGTTCAAGCTCTTTAAATTTAATTTATTTATTTTAGATGATATTTTTTTTTGTAATTTAATGTAATTATGTAATGTACGTTTATTATATAAATTCAAATTCATAATTTTAAATTACATTATTTCATTAATCTTAATTTTTTATTTAAAAAAAAAACGAATGGAACCGGAACCGGAATCGGATCCATTCGGTTCGGTTCGGTTCTGGTTCGGAACCAAACCGAACCGCCGGCCACCCTAGCGACACAACCTCAATTATTCAGTTGCCGACACGCGTCATCGCTTATGTCATCACTGTTAGACCCGACCACGGTTTCGGTCCGGAAGGTTCCGATTCCAACCGGTTCGGTTGGGGTTCGACCCCAATCCAAACCGGTGGAACCGTAAGGTTACATCGGTTCTACGGTTCTGGTTGGAACTATAGGGTTCCAACAGGAACCTACGTCCCCAACGGCTAGTTGCCGTTGGGGGGCAGGGAGCCGTTCCCTGCCCTTAATATAAAAAAAAACTATTTTTTTTAAAAAATAATAAAATAAAATATAAAATACTAATATATCCATAATAACGGTAATAAAACGGTTATATTTAGAGGCATTTTTGGTATCCAAAAAATTCTAAAACTCTATAAATATGATTCATTTTTCATTATTTCAACACACCAAATTCTCAACTCTCTCATTTCTTACAATTCTCTTATTCTCAATCTCAATTCATACAATTCTCTTATTCTCAATCTCAATTCAATTAGTTATTATCATTCGCAATTAGTCAATTTTCTTATTTTTCTTCATAATTTCTCAAACGAAAAATGACAAGCTCATCTGAGAACATAATGTCAAATATGCCAACCCAAGAGAGCGGCCCTAGTGTCGGTGTACAATCACGGAGAAGAGAAGTTAAGGCTCGTTCCTCGGATGTTTTCAAAATTCATTTTCATTTGGAACGCGTAAAAGATAATACACAACAAGCAATTTGCAACTATTGTGGGGTTACCTACAAATTTTCTGGTGGATACGGCAATATGATCAAGCACCTGGAAAGACATCATCCGATTGAACTTGGAATTGATACGACACAAATTCAAATGGCCAGGTACGCATCATCTAGTAGATGTACGAGTGCTGTAGATTTATTTAAATATCCTGATGCAAAAAATAGAGAAGAATTTGCGAAATTAACTTGTATGGCACATCTTTCTTTAAGCTTTGGTGAAAAACTTCATTTTACTAATTACGTGCATAATGCTTTAAATCCTTCTGCATGTAGAATGACTCGAAACACAACAAAACGTCATATTTTTAAATTATATAAAGATGGTAAAATTATTTTAAATGACATATTTAAAGAGATAAAATGTCGTATTTCTATATGTTCTGATATTTGGAGTGACCATTGGCAAACACACTCATACATGGGTGTGACTTTTCATTGGATTGATGCATCATTTACTATGCAAAAATGACTTATTGCATTTAGAGTTTTTGATGACCAACATACTGCACAAAATATTTATAGAATGATGAAGGTAATTTTTGATGAATATGGTTCACTGCATAAAATTTTAACAATTGGATTTGATAATGTATCTACAAAAACTGCATCCATCAATGATTTAAAATCCTTATGTGAACCAAATTTAGGGGGTCGATTTTTTCATATTTGTTGTACATGTCATTTCCTTAACTTATGTGTTCAAGATGGTCTAAAATTATTATCACCTTTCCTTGATCCTATTAAAACGACACTAAATTGTATTTGATCATATTCTCAAGTTAGGAGAGAATGGACGAAGTTTTGTAAAATAAATGGTATTAAACCGATTAAATTTTCAAGAGATGTTCCAACACGTTGGAATTCAACTTATTTTCTTTTATGCCAAGCATTTCAATACAAAGATGCATTATGTAGTTTTTTTTCTCAACATGTTCAAAATGTCACACTTTATCCTAGTCAATGGGATATTTGTGAAAACATTTTAGATATTTTAAAAGTTTTTAATGAAGCTACTTTAACTTTTAGCGGTGTTTATTATCCAACAACACATTTATTTCTTCTTGAAAGTTTGAATATTGTTGGTGCTCTCGATGAACATGCTGAAAGTAGCGATCCTAATGATATTGTTTTGTTAGAAGCCATTACTGTTATGAATTAGAAGGTTTGAATGGTGCTTTACAAGCTTACTATGGTTATTTAGGAATATAAGATGAAATTGATATTACAAGAATAATGACGAAATTAAGAAATCATTTAATTGAGTTATTTAATGATTATATTGTAAGATATAACTTAGGAACATTAGGTGAATCTAGTAGTAGCGACCCGGTAATTCAAACAAGACTTAGCGCATGGGATCGTTGGTTATTGCAACGAAATAAAAAAGTTAGGGATACGACAACTAATAACCCCGAATTAAATAATTATTTATCTACAAATTTCGAGTTTCCTACTGAAAGTTTAGTTAGTAAAAATTTTAAAATCCTTGACTGGTGGAACCGACATCAAAATATATATCATGTTTTATCAATTATTGCTAAAGAGATATTGGCATCACCTATTTCCACCATTGCGGTTGAGCAAGCCTTCAGCTTGGGAGGCAATATATTGGAAGCTAGACGATCTTCATTACATCCAAGAACTCTAGAAGCAACAACTTGTGTGGATGATTGGACTCGAGATGATCTGAGACAACAAGAAGATGCCCCCGATGATTTTGAAGATTTGTTCGATAATGCATCTGCAACAACAAGTGCAAGGGGAACCAGAGTTGAAGGATTAACTGATAATGATGATTGATAATTGTAAAATTGTAAATTTACAAAGGGGAAATGTCTTAAAATTGTAATGGAACTACGTGAGCTTTGATTCCTCTCACCCCTGGAGGATACGTAGGCAACTTAAATTTTTAAAAATTTAAGCTCAAGCTCTTCAATGTAATAATTTTATTTATTTATAAAATTAATCTCATTTATTTTAATTTATTTTCGAAATTTAAAAAAAAAAGTTCGGAACCGAACCTGAACCGGTCGTTTCCGTTTCCACTTAAGTGTGGTATCGGAAACCGGCCGGTTCTGTTCGGTTCCGAACCGGAACCGAACCGTCGGCCGGGTCTAATCACTGCATCATCACTATAGCATGTGTCGCGACGCACAACCTTCTCTGCGTCGTGATGCGCATCAATAATTTAGCTGCTGACAGCCGCCATTTACTGTGCACGCGTCGTGACGCAGGCCAAATTTTTTGCCTTTAATTTGAAGCTGATTTCATTTTCCAAATTCGTATTTTCCTTAGTTTTCTTAATAAGGAACTGAGGATTGTATATTGTTTATTTATATTTATAGTAATGTATTTTATTTTAGTAGTAGTAAAATAGTTTATTTATTTTATCTTTCTTTCATGTTTTGTAGTTAATTTCCGCTGAGGGAAGGGTTAAACTTTTATTATGATAATTTAGGTTAATATCCCTTATATTTTAATATATAAATTATCTTAAAACCTGACTTAATTGGTTACCGCCTTTATGGTCGGTTGGATTTAATTAGATTAATTTAACCTGACTTAATTGGACACCGCATTTATGGTCAGTTGGACTTAATTAAATTAATTATAACCTGACTTAATTGGATACATCTTTTATGGTCGGTTGGAATTAATTAAAATATGACTTAATTAGAATACAACCTATGTGGTCGGTTGGTAATAGAATACAACTTTATATATTATAATAAGAGACATTTCTAGATTTGAAATATTAAAGGTGGAATCCCCTAACCCCAATATTTTATTTTTAATTTAGGGAAGTGATGAAGCACAATATTCACGAGTTTTATAATTGATTTAATTATATTATGTGTGATATTTTGGCTTGTTTATTGAATCTTAACCTTAATGCTTCTTGTTGCCTGATCACCAATAAGATTGTTGTGGTAAACTTAAAATGAACTTGGAAAATGGATTTTAGGTTTCAGCATTAGATTCAATAGTTCACGATCTCACATCTTAGATATTTTCTTCCAGGATAGGAATATATCTGTCAGGCGTGGGTAGCCACAATTGAAACTTAAATTTAATGAATTCAGAGTTACTTGGTTAATATAGGAATATAGTTAATTAGGTTACTTTGGGTGTTTGCATTCGACCATCGGAAGAGGCTTATGCATATCTTCGTGTTCCAGGTTAACAAACTGATTGATTACACATGTATAGGAGAATCAATTCATTATTAGGATAATATTTGACGAATTCACAACCCTAGATTTTTTCTTTTTTAGTAATTTCCTTTATTTTATTTTATATTTTTATATATTTATTTTTATCAAATCCAACTTCAACCAACGAACAATCCTTTCCAACCTCAATTAGATACTTGTAAATATTTAGCATCAATTATTAATAACAATAGTAGAAATTAAGTCATCGTTGGATCGATATTTTTATACTACTTTTGCGATACGTGCGTTTGCGTAACATATATGATTTCACCCGATCACCATCTTTCATCCATACTATATATTTAGAGAATTTACAACAGAGATTTCCTCTTTACCACTTATGGCCATGGTGTCGAGGATGCATTAGAAGTTGTGATACAGTCAGTGACCATTAGATATGGATGGGCGTATTATTCATTTGCACACTGACAAGTGTGAAGTAGAAAAGTGAGAATATGTTTAAGCTCAGTTGTAATTTTTTTGGCACCATATTGATAAAGTAATAAATAATACACAATTTATTCTCCATTCAACGAAACCGAAAACACTACCCAAACATACATTCCTTGAATCAGTGTCGTGGAAAGCTGCATACTGCAGTTGATGCTCGACGGCTAATACCGTATTGTTACTGCTAAAAGGCCATTATAGACTTCTAACTTAACTTTATATGTGGTTGAGTTGACATTTGTATGTGAATTATAATAAGTTAGGACTGATCGTACAATTTGCTTTTCGGAAAATATTATTTTGACCGATTGGAATGACTTCAGTTCAGACAAAACAACATGTCACAGTAACACAATGATTACTGCTTTGCCTATTTGGACATATCATTCGAATAAAGTAACAACACTCTTTTCAAATTCTTCAAAAGGTGAACACCTCTAAAAGAAGTATGAAGAAAAATGAGAGGTGAACACCTCTATTTATAGTAGAAGTGTTCATCCCTCAATTATTAATTACAACTTTTCAAATCAAATACAAACAACAAACTTTTACTAATTTTTTTTTTCTTTTTCATTTTTTGATTTTTTTTTGATTTTTTGTTGATAATTTTGCAAACATGATCACAATACACCTAAAGTGGATTATGACATTTCAACTTTATTTTCTAATAATTAAAATTACATACAACACACATTGATGACTACTTCATCAATTTCGACCTTGAAATCCTCAGAACTAGAAATTCTTGTAAACAAAAAAGTTGTAGAGATTTGAGTCTTCTTTCATCTGGAACTAGAATCTCATCAATCTGATATCGAAGTAAAAAGTTATGGCCAAATTACAAAAAATCACAAAGTTTGAATTTTCGAAATTGTACACTGTTAGAACGCCCTTTCAAGTTTTCGGCCTCTGAAATCCAGATGTCACATCCATTTTTCTAGTTATGCATCCAATGTATTATTTCACATACATAAGAAATAAAAATCACAATAAAAATATATAAAACATAAATATAATTATCATTTTTACAAATGTGCTAAATTAAGGGGATTAATGAAATTATAAATGTAAAAGGATTAGTTTCTCTTTTATTAGGTGTACACTTTTTAATGTTTATCACACCCCCAACCAGCTTATTACTAGTCCCTAGTAATTTAAGCGAAAACTTAAAAAAATTCTTATCCAAGTCAGTAATTGTTTCATTTCTTTCTAAATTATCAAATAAATAAATTCTTTTATACGGTTTACCTTTCTACATACACACATAAAACAAGGTATCGATCAATTCATTGTGCCAATAATATTCACAGGTCTTGTTGAAAAGAGAGTGATATTTTTGTCCTAAAATTATATTAGAGTTCACACTTTTTTGGCAATGGAAGTTTATTTATAAATACAAAAATAGTTTTTTTGGTAATAATACATCTTCAATCCTTGTACGAGCTTTGAGCCAATGACTCTCAAACCAGTTGGCTTTAAGGCACTACGTGTTAAGACACCCATACAAACTTAATTGCTCGGATCTCAGATGTTAAAAAGAAGAACTATTTGATTTCCTTAAGCTTTCTTTTTAACCCATGTAACGAGCTTTTGGCCAGTGACTCCCAGATCAATTGGCCTTAGGGCATTAAGTGTTAAAACACCCATACAGACTTAATTGCTCGAGTTAAAGAGACTACGAAATCAAACTTATTCACACATTTTTTTTAACTCAAGCTCTACAGTTTTACCCGAACAATCACTAATTGTTGAGGTAAGATGTCCGGTTACTAAATAAAAGCTTGATTATTTTTTATTTTTTATATTTTTTTAATTTGCCTTTTTTTGAAATAAAAACACAACCTCCATTACTTCTAGGTGTTTCCTCCAACAAACTAGAGAACTGAATATTACAAAATTTTCACTTTCAACCTATGATCATATGTTACCATGTATGTTGATAATACTTGTCCAATGAGCATGTGAAAATCAAATTTAAATAATTTCATGGAGAATTCACAAATTTAAATGATTCAAAAGGAAAGAAACAAAAATAACTTGATATGAATTATATAAAAACAAAAATAATTTTTTTTTATTTTTTACACACAAAACAAAATAATTTTAAAAAAATATTCTAGCCCCCCAATCAAATTGAAACATGTTCCCTAATATCTGAAAAAGAAGAAGTAGAGTTTAGAAGACATCACATGATTCGTGTGGTATTGACAATTGAATCTACAACACTACTACTAAAAAGAAAGATTAAAAAAAATCAGAATAGTAAATTGAAATGTAGTTGTGATTGTGGCTAACATCTTCCTGTAGTTTTACGTCCAGTAACGGCTTGAACGCCCTCTATGAGTCGATGATATGCTTTCCATCCAAATTTCTTATAAATTGGCAAATAAGGTCTTTTAAAGTCAAATTCCCCGAGACTATAATTTAGTAAAGTGATGGGTTTTTTTTGTACAACATACACAAAACAGCAAAAAATATTTTTTTTAAAACACACAAAACAACACAAAAGTGAAAAAATATAATAATATTAAATTATTACTCTATCTATTAAATTTTATTCCTCAACAACAGCACCAAAACTTTGACACACTCACAAAGTGGTTCTTTACTCCCAAGTTTAAAAGTGTCGAAGTAATAAAATAACCCGGTAAGTCCGGGGTCAATCCACAAGGAATAGATTTAGTAAAATAAAATAACAATTTGAGTAAAAATAAATGAAGTTGAATTGATTCAAATAATGATAGATTTTTAAATTGAAATACAACAATAAATTAAAGTTATGAGTTTAGGGGATCCACTCTTAATATTTCAAATATAAGGAAATCTTACTTTTTATAATATATAAATTATCATTATTACCCAATCAATTTATTTCAAATACTAATTATACCAAAACATATAAAATCAGCTATAAAGGCAGTGTAACATTTGTCTATAACAAGTTCAGTTAGGTACTCAATTATTCCAAATATATAAAATTAGTCATGAAGGCGGTTACAAAATTTAGGGGGTGTTCGCGGTGCGGTTCGGGTCGGGTCGGTTTTTTCAGTTTTCACTTCAAACCGCGCGAGTTGGCGGTTTGGGAAATTAGAAACCGAAACCGCAAATTTGATAAGGAAAACCGCTGCGGTTCGGGTTGGCGGTTTAGCGGTTTGGGCGGTTCGGGTCGGCGGTTTGGATTATAAATTTTTTAAAAGAAATTTTGTGTGTTTTCACATAATAATTGAAGAGAAAAAGTATCTAATTTTCATTTATACATTGCATATTGTCATATGATCATTATATATCTTAAATTTCATGGTTAAAAAAGAAGAAATATATAAAATAATATCTAATTTGAATGCGGGTTGGTGGTTTAGGCGGTTCGGGTCGCGATTTGAGTCAAAATTTGCGATTTTGGGCGGTTTGGGTCGCGGTTGGGTCAAAACCGCACACTGACCCGAAATTTACGGTTAGGTTCTGATTGACCTTAAATCATTTTTAATTTTTTTTTCAAACCGCGCGGTGCGGTTCGGGTCGGGTTGCAGTTTGACCCGAAACCATGATCACCCCTAACAAAATTTGTCAATAATTAGTCCATATTTAGATTATTCTCTCATATTATATGGGGTAAAATATTAACTCTGCCAACCAAGATTTGATTATATACAGCGAATCAAAACACACTCAAATATAAGAGAATATTATTTTTCAAATTATAATTCATAAATTGTAATATAAGTAAGATTAATTTATGTTTTCATAATAAGAGCTTCACCCTTTACCCTAGCAAAAATGAAATTAGTTACTAATGTTTTAAATAAAAACAAACATAATTTATTACTAAAAGAAAAATAAATTATAACAAAACTTGAAAATAAAACACACAAGGCACTTCTACTAAATTCTTTAAGAGATAAAATGAAAGAAGCATGATGAAAAATGAGAGGTGAGCACCTATATTTATAGTAGAAATGCTCATCCCTCAATTATTAATTACAACTTTTCAAATCAAATACAAACAATAAACTTTAATTAATTAATTTTTAATTAATTTTTAATTTTTGATTTTTTTGTTGATAATTTTTCAAACGGTCACAATCCATCTAAAGTGAATTATGACATTTAATTATTTATTTTTTACTTTATTTTCTAATAATTAAAATTACATGCAACACACATTAACGTCTTTACCAATTTCGACATTGAAAACCTCAGAACTAGAAATTCTTGTAAACAATAAAGTTGTAGAAATTTGAGTCTTCCTATATATGGAACTAGAATCGCCTCAATCCGATATCGGAGTAAAAATTTATGGCCAAATTATGAAAATTATGCAAAGTTGAAATTTCTGAAATTATACACTGTTAGAACGCCCTTTCAAGTTTCCGGCTTCCAAAATCCAAATGTCACATCCATTTTTCTACTGATGCATCCAAGGTATTATTTCACCTACATAAGAAATAAAATGTAACATCTGGTGATCTCGACTGCTATTACATTGTGGGACCAGTGATACATAATATAAATTATGTTCGAACACATATACACTAATGAAATGATCTCGAGGACAATCAACAAATTCTTCGCGATTTCGATACGAAATTGTACGATACTCCACTATGAACAGCCTTAGTGTTCGCCCATAACCTTTTCATACGAACTCTGATTTTTATGTATTTTATATTATCGGAAAGCTAGAACCGAGACCTATAACTTTCTTATTGAATATTTTTCCAAATTCGAGCCAAAAACAGGTAAAAAATACAACTCAAACATTCAAATGAATAGTACATGAGGACCACTCTAGAAAATTCTCAAAGTTCCTCAAAATTTCCAAATTCTCTCCATTTAAATTATTTTACAAATAACCCCTAGTATATAAAGGGAACACTATTCAAGCATCTCTAACATTTGAGGAAAAAAGGAAGAAAAATGTGAAAGAAAAAGAGAGGAGAAGAAGGAAGAAATGGAAGCCATTCTCACCCAAACTCAAGAATAAACAAATGCAAGTGATTCTACAACAAGCTAGAAAGAAGGATATCAAGCCTAGAAGACTTGAATTGTGAAGAAGATCAAGTGAAATGAGGTAGGGAAAACTTGACCCAAAACTTGGATTGCAAAATTTTAAGAATATGATGATAGGTTAGAGCATTTGGCATGCTAGGGGATGCATTTTGGTGATTGATAAACAAAGAAATTGATTGTAGGATAAAATGCTCAAATTTTTGGAAATCTTAAGTGTTGAGCTAAAACAAGAATTATGAGATTAAAAAGTTGTTTGATGATGATATATTGGTATAGAATGTGTGAAGTTGAAGCTTAATGGAATGGATTGTGTAATGGTTTTAGTATAGAAGTGTTGGGAATACATTTGGGCAAGTTGGACATTGTAGGATTTTGTGAGACCTTGGAAAATTAGCTTAGCATCACAACGCTCCGCACCCAGCGTCGCGACGTGCATGAATCATAGGCTCATTGCCTCGAGCCTGATTATGGGAGCACTGTGACGCTCAACCTTCACCATCGTGACGCGTATCGAACAGAGGCTCTACCTCGGGTCTGATCAACTAAGTGTCGCGACGCGAAGCAGAGCATACTCTCTATTTAAACCTGTTTGCGTGGGCGTCATGATGCGCAAGACCTGGCATCGCGAAACGAGGTAGAAATAATTTCTTAATATTTCATTCTCCACTTAGGATGTTAGAAGCCACCCTAAGGGTTTTGTATCGACACTTTTACATGCATTATGACATGTCGCAAGTATTATACATCATATGATGGTTATAGATAAGTTGAATGGAGAAACTTAGTATAATTCTGAAATATATTCTTGACTTATATTCTATCCAAGTTTACCGATTATAGATTATTGGCAGAAATCTCAAGTTCTTCGACGAATCGAAACATATGCCGGCCAGTTCCAAAATCAGTGAGTGGCCCTTTTCTCAATCTGATTTTATTTAAATATTTTTGATGTAAGACTTACATTTAAAAGCACATAGGGCGTTAGCAAAAATTTGATTTCAGTTATTTTATGATTAATGATGTTTTAGAAAGATTATTTTCAAAAAGCTTGAGTTTTGTGATGCCCATAGATCCCAAATTTTGAGTCTGGAGGGTAACATAGATCCACACCCCGACTCCAGATTTGTGGCTTGGGGATGGCAAGACGTAACGCCCCAAGACCACCAGATATTTGCGTAAGGAGGACGCTTCTGAGTGTCAGATTTTGCGTATAGGGGACGACAATACGTAACGCCCCCATGCGCCAGATATACAGAGACATATTTCTCAGATACAGAGTTTTCAGATATAGATTTTTTAGAAACAAATTTTCAAAAATGGATTTTCAAAAAATAATTTTCAGAAGAGATGAGTTTCATAAAATAGATTTCAGAAAAACTTTTCAATAAGAGTTGAGTTTTCAGATAAGGAAGAGATTTCAGAAAAGAACGTTTTCTGAGAGGTTTTCGATTTTTAGAACCATGAATTTTCAGAAAGAATCAGTTTTCGTTTTAATTATCCACTCATTAGATCGTTCAAACGATCTAACCCCCATTCCCAGTTTCTTATTTTGCAGGTTACTCATAGTACGAGCTCGAAAAGTATGGATACTGATGACAGTCACTAGGGTATTGAGTCCACCAGGTTGAGTTAGAGATGCAGTATAGTCACAGTTTGAAAAAGATCATGTATCATACATTTTGTATAAGTTGATTTTTATGTCTGTTACACGTCAGATGTTCATGACAGAGTTACAGAGGATATTTTGTATACATGATTATCAGTATTGAGTTACATTTCATGTTGTTGAGGCAGCGCAGGGGTCCCTATACATGAGTTAGTAATTGAGATGAGTTTAATAATGAAGATCTCAGTCAGATAGTCAGATGCTCAGGGGGATATGTTAGCCTATTCCTTGCCGGTAGCATTTTCTGAAGGGGGATGTTACATAAAAATCACAATAAAAATATGTAAAATATAAATTTAATTATTATTTTATAAATGTGCTAAATTAAGGGGATTAATGAAATTATAAGTTTAAAATGATAAATTTCTCTTTTATTATGTGTACATTTTTAATGTTCATCATTGAACATATCGGTTCAGCAAATACAGTCTTTAGGAAAAGTAAAAAATAAAAAATTTAGAAACAAAATGCTGCTTGCAATGTTCTCTCTTCTTAAAAGCATACAAAGTTCACCAAAAAATTCCTTCATTTTATGCGTTTCTAGCTGGAGGAATGGAAAACTTAAAATTTCTACTTTTAACAGTGAATATGTTCACGTCTTCATTGGCTATATTTGGTATTGTAATTAGAAAAATGTAGTGAACAAACGGTATTTATTATGAAATTTTGATTTATGTTAAAAAAAATAATTATGGTGCGCTTTTTTAATATTTTGATGGTGAGGAAAAGCTAAAATTTCAAATTTTTACAAAACTTAATTTTTGAAAGAAATCATGATTAGTAATCATAATTTCTCATTATTAACTAAACACTTACAAATTTGTGTTTTGACTCAAATACAATTATATCATCTCACCACATGTTAAATCACAATAACAAACAAACCCATTGTCCATCCTTAATGAATGTACATAAACTTTAGCTGAGGAGGGCTATTGAGGAAAGTCGCATAATTAGAATATTGATTTGGTTGGGTCAAAATTTGATTTTCATAGAAAGTGATCAATGCTCTTCATTTTAGTGGAGACAAATCAAAATTATCTTATTAATAAAGAGGCTTTTCATTAATTTATGACACACTCACAAAATGGTTTTTTACTCCCAAGTATAGGAGTATCGAAGTAATAAAATAACTCAATAAGTAAAAAGATTGAATTGTTTGAAGTGATTGAAAAATTTTAAATTGGAATACAACGGTAAAATAAAATGTTGGGGGCTATGAGATCCACTTTTAATATTTCAAATTTAGAAATCTCATTTTTTATAATATATAAATTGTCAATATTACCTAGTTAATTTAATTCAGGAATTAATTATGCTAAAACAAATAAAATCAGCCATAAAGACGGTGATATCATTTGTCCATAATAAGTCCAGTTAGGTACTCAATTTTGCCAAATAAATAAAACCAACCATATAAGCGGTAACAAAATTTATCAATAATTAATTTAGATTTAAATTAAATGTTATTCTTTAGATTACAATTCATATATTATAATATAAGTGAGATTAATCTATATTCTTATATTAAAAGCTTCACATTTTACCCCAGCAGAACGAAATTAGTTACTCATGATTTGAATAAAAACACACATAATTATATTACTAAAAGAAATAAATTACAACAAAGCTTTAAAAAATAATACACACAAGTCACTCTCTCTTAAAATTCTACAAGAGATTCTGAAGAAAAGCATGAAGAAAATGAGAGGCGAGCACCTCTATTTATAGTAGAAGTAATCCCTCAATTATTAAACTTTCCAAATCAAATACAAATAATAAATTTTTAATATTTTTTTTCTTTTTCCTTTTTTTGATTTTTTTTGATAATTTTGAAAACATTTCAACTTTTATCTTTTTTTTTATAATTTTGAAAACATTTCAACTTTTATCTTTTATTTTTTTTTACTTTATTTTCTAATAATTAAAATTACATGCAACACACATTAATGTCCACACCAATTGTAACCTTGAAAATCTCAGAACTAGAAATTCTTGTAAAGAGCAAAGTTGTAGACATTTGAGTATTCTTTCATCTGGAACTAGAATTGTCTCATTCAGATATCGGAGTAAAAATTTATGGCCAAATTACAAATATTACGCAAAGTTGGAATTTCTAAAATTGTACACTGTAAGAACACATTTTCAAGTTTCTGGCCTCCAAATTCCAAATGTCACGTCCATTTTTCTAGTTATGCATTCAAGGTAATATTTCACATACATAAGAAATAAAAATCACAATAAAAATATATAAAACATAAATTTAATTATTATTTCACAAATGTGTTAAATTAAGGGGATTAATGAAACTACAAGTGTAAAATAATTAATTTTCCTTTTAATAAATGTACACTTTTTAGTGTTAATCACACACTTCAACCAGCTTATTACTAGTCCCTAGTAATTTAAGCAAATAATTTTAAAAAAATTCTTATCCAAGTCAGTAATTGTTTTATTTCTTTCTAAATTATCAAATAAGTAAATTCTCCTATACTTTTTACCATTCTTCCATACATTCATAAGAGAAAGTATCAATCAATTCATGATACCCACAATATTCACAGGTCTTGTTTGAAAAAAGAGTAATATTTTAATCCTAAAGTTATATCAGAATTCATACCTTTTGGCAATGATAATTTATTTATATACAAAAAATAGTTTTTTTTTTTTAATAATAATACATCTTTAACCCTTGTAACGAGCTTTGGTCCAGTGACTCCTAGACCAGTTGACCTTAGGGCATTAGGTGTTAAGACACCTCTACAGACTTAATTGCTCGGATCTCAGATGTCAAAAAGAAGAAGTGTCCAATTTCCTTAAGCTTTGTCTTTAACCCATGTAACGAGCTTTGGGCCACTGACTACCAGACCAGTTGGCGTTAGGGCACTAAGTGTTAAAACACTCATACAGACTTAATTGCTCGAGTTAGAGAGACTACGAAATCAAACTTATTCACACATATTTTTTTCTTTTTGTTTTTTTTTTTTAAAAAAAAAAACTCAAGCTCTACTGTTTTACGCAAACAATTATTGCTTGTTAAGGCAAGATGTCCGGTTACTAAGTAAAAGCTTTATTATTTTTTTTTATTTTTTAAACTAACTCAACCTTTACTGTTTTACTCGAACAATCACTGCTTGCTGATGTAAGATGTCTGGTTACTAAGTAAAAGCTTAGTTAGTTTTTTTTTTTGAATAAAAACATAAATTCCACTGCCTTTAGGTGCTACCTCCAACAAACTAGAAAACTAAATATTACAAAATTTTCACTTACAATCCACGATCATATGTTACCGTATACGTTGTTAATACCTGTCAAATGAGCATTTGGAGATAAAATTTAATCAATATTATGGAGAATTCACAAATTTAAATGATTCAAAAAGAAAAAATAAAAATAACTTGTTATGAATTACATTGAGATGCGTTTCAGGAGCGAAAACTCTTTACACTGCCATCTCTGAAAAACAATTCCACTTAATTAGTCAAAAATTTGTTGTTAGTTTGTGTGTAGTTTTTTTTTTAAATACAAGAGAAAATTAATATATTTTTATTACACACAAAATAAGAACAAAGCAAAAATAACATAATAAATTTTTTTTTTTACATAAAACAACAACACAAAAATGAAAATAATTTTTTTAAAAGAAAAACACAACAATGAAACATAAAAACGAAAATTAGCTAGTCAACTATCCCCTCACTCCAACCAAATTGAGACATTGTCTCCAATATCTGAGTAAGAAGAAACAAAGTTGAGAAGATATCAACTGGTTAGTGTGGTAAAGATAATTGAATCTACAACAATACTACTAAAAAGAAATGTTAAATATTAAAACAATAAAATAAAATCAAAATAGTAAATGATATGTACTGGTAGTTATAATTGTGGCTCACATCTTTATTTCATTTTACGTTTACTAATAGCTTGAACGCCTTTTATGGGTCGGAGATATGCTTCCCATTCAATTTTCTTATAAATTGGCAGACATGGTCTTTTAAAGTCAGATTCCCGAGGCTGTATTATTGTATTTCCTTTTGAAATAATGTATGTAAGTTGCGAATCAATCTATCAAATCCACTAGGATGCGTCTCAAGAGTTAATGATATTTTATCTAATGACTCCTTACTCAAGCCTTCTCTAATGGGTTGATTTTTTTCTTCGCGATTATTAGACATCATTCTTAAATAACGACAACGAGTGTTACACGTCCAACATGCGCATTTATAACAACCACCTAATTGTTTAGCTTTTTGTTTCTTAACATATATTCTTTTCTCCAAACCAGATATGTAAGAGATGGATGAATAAAAAAAATTAAGGACTCTTGTTTTAACCACTTCTTTCTTGTAAATGCTTAATATTTTTTGGGTGGTCGACATGTCCTGACATTATCTTTGAAATTTCATTGGATGTCGTAACGAGGTTCGGCAAGCGTCGCACGTAAAGCCTGTTTCTGAACATATTTTGCATTTCTCTCATGTTTCATTTCAACATGTTGGGAAACATCGTAGGTGTTGGGGTTTCTAGATTAGTCCAAAGATCGATTCAAGCAAGAAATCATGTGCGAATACAACAAAGAAGCATGGCGGAATCATACTTACATTGATCGGTTATGCGATGCGAGGAACAACAAAACTTTTTGGCTCATTGAGCTCTCGGCAATGGCCCAAAATTGTGCTCCTCCATTTTCGGTCATGTCCTCCATTGATGCTCCAAGCTCCAAGCTTTGAAAATGGTGATTCCATGCTCACAAGTTGGTTTCCCTATCACCTTCGGATGACCCTTCATGTGCTAGCATTGGATAGATTTGCCACAAATCTTCCATTGACTTCATCTTGTTCTCTCGGCATTTGGCAAGAAAAATGAGAGAGAAGTGGCCCTTGGCCGAATACAAGAGAGGAGAAGAGAGAGTGAGAGATGTGTTGGTAATTTGATTTCCAAAATCAAAACAAAACATATACGAAAATTTTGTAAACAGCCTTTCAAAAAGTCAACAAAATTTGGAGCCAAAATGGCAATAAATGGCATCAACCACTCATGTCATTATTCATATCAATCAATGATGACAAGCATCACTTCACTCAAAGTGATGTGACTTCCATCACTTGATTGACTAGTGATTTGACGCTAGATGTGACTTGTGGGCCGCACTTGAATTCGAAATGTGAGTGGGCCCGCAAACACTCCCGGGCTCGGGTTCGCTAATTCCGAATTAACGAATTTTCCGTTGCGACGTAATTAAATCAAATTTAATTAAATAATTATGCCTAGCAAAATTACTATTCACGTCGCTTGTGAATTAATTCTAAATTAACTCGTTCGCCCGAATTAAAATCTAATTTCAATTCCGCGTCGAAATCCAATTTCGTATAATATATCGAATATATTAATTTATCGATTAATTCCAAATTAATCGTTCTATCTCTTTAAATAATATTTTATCCCAGATAAAATATCTCCGTAATTAATCCCAGATTAATTTTCTCTCTCTTATAATTAATCACAGATTAATAAAGTGCGAGTCATACGTCATCAGTGAATCTTCGGGAAGCGACCCATCAGATCCCCGGATATGTTGGCAGTAAATCCGGTCGTCGGACTATCCGAACACGTACGTACCTAATACTACATTTTTACCGATTTACAAAACATGGTTGGCTTCTAGCAAAGCACCGTGTCTACCCAATTCTCCAGAAATATTCTTACTGGAATATGCGATCTATATCAGGCGTAGTATACGTAGTATTGCGTATTACGATCCAGTATCGGATGTCACGTGCAAGGCCTGAGGCTGGAATTGTGT
This sequence comes from Zanthoxylum bungeanum, assembly GCA_019454045.1. Taxonomy (NCBI): domain Eukaryota; kingdom Viridiplantae; phylum Streptophyta; class Magnoliopsida; order Sapindales; family Rutaceae; genus Zanthoxylum; species Zanthoxylum bungeanum. The sequence goes on from SKCR01030220.1 coordinate 51,895, forward strand.
CTGCCTCGTACGAAACACATATCGGATCTCTGGTAACTAGTTTCTATAATCGGATAATCATGACCTAGTCATATTATCCCGATGACTGCAATACATAAGAGCACCAATTCCGTATCCTACGTGATCATCATCTCCACTATGACTGGAGTGATACTTCCATCTCGACATCACACCCAATACACTACGATTCTCAATATACCCAGAAGAGGCGTACACAGAACCTGTTAAAGCCCTGGACGACCAAAACCAAAGTATATTGATTGTCGCAAGTATTAGCGGTGCAAGTCTCAGGTTAAGACCAAATACACATACCTTGATTCGGACTTCCATAGACACATAGTCATACTACCAATGGAATTCCGAGGGGTCTATCCAGAGCGAAGCTGTTTCCGTACCATCGGTAAACACAACCTCCTATTACACTTGCATGAGTATCCTATACCCAAATATATGAGAACTATGCCGTTATGCTCCCACAACGTGCACAAGTGTAATACCAGTCTTTTACGCATTATCGATGTCCAATCTCGATAATACTCTGACTAGGGATATTTAATGATTAAACCTTCGTGGATTGATACTGTCTCATATCATCTCAATCCAGAACTAATCATATGGACCTTCTATCATTTATACATCTTGGTAATCTAATTAAAAATGATAAAAGGGCAATTTCCTTTGTCACATAGTTAATTTGTACAACAACACCATGATCTGTACAAATAGTGATGTTATGGGTCATAATTGTCCAAAAGTAGGTTCCCTTGAAAGCATAGTTACATGCAATGTTTGTTGGGGAAGATGTGGTGGTTGGATCAGAGCCATAGGCAACGAAAGTTGGTCTAATCCATGGATATCTAGTATGGGTGTATTTTAAAATATTTTATGTAAAACTATATTCCGTTTCGAGTTCGTATGATAAAATGGGGACCAAAACAGAGTCCGGGAACTCAGGGAATGGAGAAAATGAAGTTTTAGTGTTCATCAGCCCTGCGCTTCGTGATGCGGAGTTGGGCATCGAGATGACCCAAACTGCAAGAGCAATTGCGGGAGATGAAAGTCTTGGCATCGAGACGTGGAAGGGTACGCGTCACGACGTTCCTAGGTATGATGCTCGGTGTCGCAACGTTGGAATATCAGAGTCGCGACACTGCCCTATGTAAAATATTAGTAGAAAGTATTTTCACATTCAAACCAATTCTAAACACTTCCAATTTTCTCTTAATACTTCAATACACCTAAAATCTAATTTTAGCATCAAAACCATCATCAACACATGTTATACAACTAACATACAAGTATTCTAAATGCATATATGTATTTGTTTGAATCAAAACACAAACCAATTTAGAATACCATAATGAAATGGATAATGAACAATTCTAGATCACTCAAAGGTGGTCAAGTGATTTTAGAATTGTAGGGGTTTTTAGGGGGTGAATCAGAGTCACGCAGCGGAAGCGGTGAAAATCTGACTTTTAGATTTCAAAATTTTTTCTCGGATTAATTAAATAAACATATTTATTTAACATTCCAATAATCAAATTATGAAAATAAATTCAATAAATCATATTTAAGTGAATTTACCGAAATACCCTTACTTTGTATTTTTGTCCACTTTAGTCCGAAATTGATCAAATCAATTTTGAATGATTCTAAATCATTTCTAAGATGAACTTAGAATGTTCAAAACATCAAAACAACAAAAGCAACAAAAAAAAAAAAACCCAAAATCATCTTCAAGGCCGAATGCACTCATTAGTGCACATTTTGGCCATTTGGTCATTTCATGCTTCAAAACACATCCTAATGTAATCCAATCAACATGAAACTTTATATGCATCATATACACACCCAAATACACAACATCTATGAAAAGCCCCAAATTTGGAATTGGTCATGAACCCTAATTCTTCAATTTCATCAAATTGGACAAATTAGACCAAATTGGTTAAATCAAATGTTTCAATCATCATTCTTCCTTTAGCTTCTTCAATGGAGATTTATGTTTTGTGAAATGTATTAGATTAACCAAATGAAAAGCAAATGAAAAAAATTTATACTTGTGCAAATTAGCCTATGGCCGAATTCAACAAGCATGAAATTACAAGTTTTTCATTTCATTTTCATTACAAATGCATTTGTTATCTTAATATAAATATCTAAAACTACTTTATAGATATTTATTTAAGTCAAAAATTGCAACTGACATCATTTACTTAATATATCCTAATGTAAGATATTTATTTTTTAATTAATTTAATCATTTAACAATTAAATAATTAATTAATTAATCAAATATAAATATATTAAATATATGTATAATATTTACATTAAATATTAAAAACATATATTCATTTAGGATATAAGTCAAATAACTCATTTTGACTATTAATTAATGTGTACTTAAATTAATCAAGTATTAAATGTAAATACACAATAATTAAGCAAATGACTATTTAGTTCTTTTAGCACGTATCTAGCGTTTAACCTTTAAACGACTTTATAAATAATCAATATTATTTATTAATGTTGCTCTAGTGCTCTACGAGTATGTTTCATTATTGAGACTCTCTAGATTCAGGTATATCCGTCACGAAATCTAATTTCGTGTCCATAATCTATCCACCCGTAAATTATGACGATCACGGATAATCTCGCTGAACCATACAGGTCGAGGTCATGGCAAATGTATAATTCCTCCGTCACAGGTATCCGGATAAATCCCAGAGATATAGATGTAAACGCCAAATCTCTATCGGGATTATCCAGTCGACTATTCTATTAGCAATCTCAAAAGAATGTTTAGAACTAGCTTCTAAACTTTAAACTTTTCCACGGGCCCATGGTTTTATCTGATTGCTAATCATATGGACTACCTATGCTCTGGTACACAGAACTAACGGATCCTATCTTAATACACATAGGGCACCATGAGGATCTATCTACACCCAACGAACAGGCGGAGGTCTGATCTAAATAGATCGGTGACGTGACTGCCATCTAAGTGTAGAAGATGTCTCATGTGCCCACAATGGCATCTCAAGTCTAAGAATCACAAGTGCTACTCAACCCAAGAAGATTCTTATTGACGCTGGTGTACCATCCATTAAGAATCTTCGGTGAGTCGTTCAGTGTTTATCCGCTATAAACACCTACACGTCTATACTAGTCTCCAAGACTTATGGTTCATTGAGAAACCATTGGAATCATATATTCCAGTATACGAAATGTACCGGTCTCAACGGGTTTACTATACTGACCAAGTAGTGTAAACCTTGACCAGGAACTGTCTGAGAATGACAACGTCATGATACTACTCAATGTCTGTTGCGACGCTTTTACAACTGTATCATGACTAATCATTCTAGGGTCATTACGTCTTTACCATATAGAAAGATAGATTATATTATAGAAACTGCATATATTATTCATAATAATAATGTTTTACAGAAGTATTCAACAGAAATACAACCGGGAATTGGCGCTCTGAGCACCAACCCCAACAAAATCTCCCACTTGCTCTAGTGCCAATATCGATTGTATCTAATACCCATCGACTCCACGTGTTTATCAAACAACTTCGGAGGTATGGCCTTCGTCAGTGGGTCTGCTATATTATCTTCACTCGGTACCTTACACACGATAATATCCCCTCGCGACATGATCTCTCGAATGGTGTGGTACTTGCGTTCCACATGCTTCGACTTCTAATGCGTCCTCGGTTCCTTTGCTTGCGCAATGGCTCCAGTATTATCACAGTATAACGGAATCGCATTCTCGATACTTGGGACAACTCCCAACTCTGTGATAAAGTTCTTTATCCACATAGCCTCTTTTGCAGCTTCAGAAGCTGCAATATATTCCGCCTCAGTGGTGGAATCAGCTGTCGATCCCTGTTTGGAACTCTTCCAACAAACTGCACCTCCGTTAAGGGTAAAGACAAATCCAGATGTAGACTTTCTATCATCGGGATCCGATTGGAAATCGGAGTCTGTATACCCATTAACCTGCAGTTCGTTTCCTCCATATATAATCAACTTATCCTTGGTACCTTTAAGATACTTTAGGATATGTTTAATGGCCATCCAATGGTCATTACTTGGATTGGACTGATATCGGCTAGTTACGCTAACAGCGAAACTGATATCAGGCCTCGTACATAACATGGCATACATTATGCTACCAAAACACGAAGCATAAGGTTGGTTAGACATTCTAACCTTCTCATCTTCTGTTTGTGGACACATCTTCTTAGAAAGATGTATCCCATGTCTGAACGATATGTTTGCTGTCTTACAGTTACCAAAACTATACCGTTCCAAGATCTTATCTATGTACGTTGATTGGGATAACCCAATCAGCCTCCTTTGTCTATCTCTATAGAGTTTTATCCCTAAAACATAGGAAGCTTCTCCCAGGTCCTTCATGGAGAAATTCTTACAGAGGTACGCTTTGACGCTTTGTAACATACCTAAATCATTCCCAATGATTAGGATGTCATCAACATATAGGACTAAAAATACGACCATGCTCCCACTGGCCTTCTGATACACACAGGATTCTTCCGAATTCTTGAGAAAACCAGACGATCTAATAATCTCGTCGAATCGAAGATTCTAACTTCGTGAAGCTTGTTTAAGTCCATAAATGGACTTCTTAAGCTTACATACCATACCCGAGGTTTCGCTGGATGCGAAACCTTCCGGCTGTTCCATGTAGATTTCTTCATCAAGAAATCCATTTAGAAAAGTCGTTTTGACATCCATTTGCCAAATCTCGTAGTCATGATACGCAGCTATAGAAAGCAAAATCCGAATAGACTTAAACATTGCAACTGGTGAAAAAGTTTCATCGTAGTTGACGCCAGGTCGCTGCGTGTAACCTTTTGCTACCAGTCGGGCCTTGTAAGTTTCAACCTTACCATCAGGCCCGCGCTTCCTCTTGTAAACCCATTTACAACCGATAGGAACAATTCCTTCGGGAAGCGGAATCAACTCCCAAACTTTATTTTCATGCATTGAGTCTATCTCGGATTTCATGGCACTTTGCCATTTCACGGAGTCGATGTCCAATCGATTCTCTATAGGTGAAATGATCTGTCTCTTCAACTAAGAGAACATCCAGACTCTTTTCTTGTATCAAATACAAGCGTTCAGGAGGTCTAGATACCCTTTCCGACCTACGGAGTGTGTGTGTTGAAGGTCCTTCATCTACTTGAACTTCAGGTTCCTCCGTTGGTTCGTTGTTTTCAGGTTGGACTTCATCAAGCTCAACCTGTCTATGATTACCACCTTCTGACAAAAATTCTACTTCTAGAAATTTTGCGAAGCGAGCTACGAACACATTTCGATGCTCGGTATCATAAAACAGATATCCCCTCGTATTCGAAGGATATCCAACAAACCTAAACTTTTGCCATTGAGGCGAAAGCTTATCTTGCTGAGTCACCCTGACATAGGCAGGACAACCCCAAACCTTAATATAATTAAGATTTGGTCTCCTACCGAACCATATCTGATACGGAGTCGTAGGAACAGCTTTTGAAGGAATCTTATTCAAAAGATGTGCGGCTGTTAAGAGAGAGTAACCCCATAAGTAATAGGGCAAATCTGTGAAACTCAACATCGATTGGACCATATCCAATAAAGTCCGATTTCTCATTTCAGATACACCATTGTGCTGTGGTGTACCTGGAGGAGTATATTGAGCGAGAATCCCATTCTCCTTCATATAATCCATGAACTCACCACTCATATATTCGCCGCCTCGATCTGATCGAAGGCATTTAATATATTTACCAGTTTATTTTTCTACTTCATTTCGGAACTCTTTGAACTTTTCAAAGGTTTCCGATTTATGTCGCATCAAATACACATAACCGTACCGTGAAAAATCATCGGTAAAGGTAACGAAGTACGAATAACCACTGTGAGCAGTTTGATTTAGTGGACCACATACATCAGAATGTACAAGTTCCAGTAAGTTAGTGGCGCGGTGTCCAACACCAGAAAATGGGGCTTTGGTCATCTTACCTTGAATACAGGATTCACAAGTTGGATAGGATTCAATGGTAAGATCTGATATCAAACCATTCCTAACCAATTGGGTAAGGCGTTTAACGCTAATGTGACCAAGTCTCATATGCCAAAGTTCAGTATTATTAATTACAGGTAAACTACGTTTATTAACTCCAGTATTTAATATATATTAGAAGTTTGCAATGTATAATGACCATGCTGGTTTGGACAACAAAGGATCTGAATATTATTTTTATCATATAAATAAAAAGAACTATTCTTAATATTAATACAAAAGCCTTCTGTATCCAATACAAAAAGTGATATAATATTTACGACACATCCCGGTACAAAATGACAGTCATATAACAAAAGTGTCTCATTCGGCAATGAGATCTCGCATACTCCCACTGCAACTGCATCCAAGAGTCTCCACTCCCGAATCGCAACTGCATCTCTCCAGGCTTCAGTTTCCTACTTTCCTTCAGCACCTGCAATGGATTGCAAATGTGAATGGGACAAGCAGAATCTAAAATCCAGCTGGATGTAACGGCTTCACAAGCCAAAGATAAATCAATAACTGGAAAAATAAAAGTACCTGATGTAGAAGCTCTGTCTCTCCTCAGCTGGGCAATGTAATCAGGACAGTTCCTTTTCCAGTGCCCGACTTTGCCGCAGTGGTGGCATTTGTCTTCAGAAGCCTTTTGGGCTTTGCAATCTTCGCCTGTTGTTGAGGACCAAAAGCCTTCTTCTTCTTCTTGCCTTTCTTGTTCTTTCCCTTGGACCATCCTTGGGAAGAAGCCGAAAGAGAAGTAGTTCTAGGAGGGCGAGTCGGTACTCCTTTCTTAAGGTCCTTTTCTGCCGTGAGCAACATCATATGTAGCTCCTGGTAGGTACAGACAGTCCCGTGCATGTTGAAGTACATCACGAACTGGCGAAATGAAGCTGGTAGTGAACCAAGAATGACACTCCTACCGAGAATGTCATTCAAGATGAGATTATGTTGCCTCAATTGATCGATCAAATCGATCATCTGAAGAACATGTGGGCTAACACTTTGCCCCTCATCCAGACGCGCATGGAACAGTTCCATGGCGACTTTGTGAACAATCACTTGTTCTTGGTTCTCAAACGATTGTCTCAATCGCGTCATCATATTATAGGAATCTAGCATACCACAGTACTGTTGCTTGAGTTTCAGAGACAGTGAACTAAAGATGTATGATTTAACCCTTAAATCATCATCCTTCCAAGTTTCAAAAAACTTGGCGTTCCTCCTCCGAAGCATCCGCACCCACTGCAAGGGGCAACGGACCCTCAAGAACATAACCCAGCTTTTCGGAATCGAGGACAATCCTCAAATCCAATTCCCAGTCTGCAAAGTTCTCAGCGCCTTTCAGTTTGTTCGCATCAAGCATACGCGTAAATTGATTTGTGGATTGTGCCGCCATCGCCAATCTATCATATAGATCACGAAAAACGGTTAGCAGAAATTAAGCAGTTTCATATAATATCAAAAACATAAACTAGATCATGGATTTTTAATCTAATATGCCCATCCCACTAAATCATGCAATACTGTAATCCCAAAACAGAATACAAATATTTAATAATTAAATTAAATACTAATAGTGAAAAGTGGATCCCGTGAATATATTTCGGCTCACAGCAGAGGCACGGTCTCGCCTACGTATATTCATCAGGTAGACAACTCATTGTCAATCATTCAATAATGACTCCTAAGTATCCGGTCCTGGCCGTTTCTCGTTGTCGCTGCGAAGGCAGGCCCACAAGGAGACGTACCAAGGTTAAACTCGTCAATGATAAACTCAAGTTACTTACGTAATCCTGACAGCTAGGGCACGTTCAGAATTCCGCTTTTACTTGAATTTACCTAGTATCTGATATACATCCGGTATAAATAAATCTTTATCGGCTACATCCTCACAACAGAGGCACGGTCTCGGATGTAGTCACAAAGAGTATTCATAAACCGTATTGACAAGACGGACCATATAACATGCATCAAATACATAATTACATTCAAACCTTATTAATTAGAGATTTTCCGCTAAGTGTCATACACCCTAAATCTAACCAATTTAGATCCTAATAAGCATGCATAAAGTCAAGAAAACATGATTAAACATTGATTCAATGAAGGCTAATCATATTAGGTGGCCTAGAATCAGACTCGCTCTGATACCATTTTGTAGGGGTTTTTAGGGGATGAATCAGAGTCACGCAGCGGAAGGCGGTGAAAATCCGATTTTCAGATTTCAAAATTTTTCTCTCGGATTAATTAAATAAACATATTTATTAACATTCCAATAATCAAATTATGAAAATAAATTCAATAAATCATATTTAAGTGAATTTTACGAAATACCCTTACTTTGTATTTTTGTCCATTTAGTCCGAAATTGATCAAATCAATTTTGAATGATTCTAAATCATTTCTGCGTGTTTTACCATACTCCTTGAAGGACAGAGCTAAAGCTTGGCTACATTCACTACCGGCAGGTTCTATCACAACTTGGAACACTTTAGCCACCGAATTTCTTGCAAAGTACTTTCCACCAGCCAGAACTAGAAAACTGAGAAATGACATCACATCCTTTGTACAACAAGACTCAGAAACTCTTTACGAAGCTTGGGAAAGGTATAAAGATTTGCTCCGGAAATATCCTCACCATGAGATTCCAAAATGGCTTCAAGTCCAAACATTCTATAATTGACTTTCTGGAATAATGAGAACCACAATCGATGGTGCTGCTGAAGGAGCTTTAATGGCGAAATAAGAAGATCAAGCCTGGGAACTAATCAAAGAAATGACCAACAACAATTCCTTGTGGCCAACAGAAAGGAGCATGATCCAAAGAATTGCAGAAATTTATGAAAGTGGAGCCAATACAGCAGTCAACGCCAAGCTAGATCAGATATGCAAATTCGTGGAGACTCTTACCACTGGATCCACAAGTTCACCATATGGAGGAGCACCAGAACCAAACCAACTTGAAGAAACAGTGAATTATGTCAACAATTTCAACAGACAGGGGAACAATCCATATTCCAACACCTACAACCCAGGGTGAAGGAATCATCCTAACTTTTCATGGAGCAACAATTCAGGCCAACAGCAGAACTATCCACCAAATGGATTCCAGCAACAGAACAAAGGTCAGGAGCAGGCAAATGAACCAGGAATAGCAGAAGTGCTGGCTCAGTTAAAAAAGTACGATGCTATCTTTCAGAGCCAATCAGCTTCCATTAAAGCACTGGAGAATCAAATCGGACAACTGGCCAATGCTCAGAGTTACAGACCATCAGGTAATCTTCCCAGCAACACAAAACCCAATCCATGGAACCGAGGGAAGAAGCAATGTCAAGCCATTACTTTGAAAAGCGGTACTGAAATCAACAAAGATGTTGGAATCAAGGTGTCCCAAGAAGAAGTTCCAAAAGAAGCAGAGCAACAGATGGAGGAAAAAGAAGCAAAGGAAAAAGAACCAGAAAGAATCACTCCACCTCCACCTTTTCCTCAACGTCTTCAAAAAAAAACAAACTGGACAAACAGTTTGCTCGTTTCCTGGAGGTGTTCAAAAAGCTGCACATCAACATTCCATTTGCAGAAGCCTTGGAAGAAATGCCCAGTTATGTCAAATTCATGAAAGATATTCTTTCACGAAAACGGAGATTGGGAGACTACGAGATAATAGCATTAACGGGAGAATGCAACGCCATCATTCAAAGGAAACTTCCACCGAAGTTGAAAGATCCTGGAAGTTTCACTGTCCCATGCACCATTGGAGAACATTACATCGATAAGGCTTTATGTGATTTAGGAGCCAGTGTTAACTTAATGCATTTTTCTATTTACAGGAAACTGCAGATTGGAGAAGCAATGCCTACTTCAGTCTCGTTGCAACTTGCTGATCGAACACTCGCATTTCCAAGAGGTGTTGTTGAAGATGTGCTGGTCAAAGTCGACAAACTAATCCTCCCAGCAGATTTCATCATCCTTGACATGGAAGAAGACAAAGAAATACCTATCATTCTCGGGAGACCATTCTTGGCTACACGTAAAACTGTGATTGATGTGCAAAAAGAACAGACCATGAAAGTGCAGGACCAAGAAGTGACCTTTAATGTTTTCAAAGCCATGAAATTCCCGAGTGATGAAAAGGAAGAAAAATGCTTCAGAGTTGATGTTGTTGATAGTATCGTTCAGGGTACTGAGCCAAATACCACAGATACACTTGAAGCTTGCATCACCAACATGACTGACAGCAAGCTAGATGCTGAAATCCTGGAATGTATCAACTACCTTGACAAACCATCCCGATTCAAAGCGAAACCACCAGTTGAAAGCTTGGAACTGCTAAAGAAAGATCGAATCAAGCCTTCGATTGAAGAACCACCACAGCTGGAGCTGAAGTTACTTCCGAGCCATCTCAGGTATGCATTTCTTGGAAACACTTCTGAATTACTTGTTATTATTTCTTCTTCACTAACATTGGAGCAGGAAGAAAAGCTACTGAGAGTATTAGGAGAACACAAAAGAGCCATTGGTTGGACTATAGCAGACATTCGAGGCATTAGTCCATCATTTTGCATGCACAAGATTCTGATGAACGATGAGTACAAACCCACAGTGGAGCATCAACGGAGACTTAATCCAATTATGAAGGAAGTCGTGAAGAAAGAAATAATCAAATGGTTGGATGCTGGCATCATTTACCCCATTTCAGATAGTAGTTGGGTGAGTCCTATGCAGTGTGTACCAAAGAAAGGAGGAATTACTGTGGTTACCAATGAAAAGAACGAGCTAATCCCAACAAGAACGGTGACTGGATGGAGAGTATGCATGGATTACAGGAAGCTGAACAAAGCTACGAGAAATGACCATTTTCCGCTACCATTCATTGACCAAATGTTAGACAGACTGGGAGGACATGAGTTTTATTGCTTTCTGGACGGATATTCAGGGTACAATCAGATTTTCATCGCCCCAGAAGATCAGGAGAAAACCACATTTACATGTCCCTATGGTACTTTAGCTTTCCGCAGGATGCCATTTGGATTATGTAATGCCCCCGCCACTTTTCAGCGTTGCATGATGGCCATATTCTCAGACATGCTAGAGCAGAGTATGAAGGTTTTTATGGATGAATTTTATGTGTTTGGAGATTCTTTTGACCACTGCTTGCAAAATTTGGAACATGTGTTACAAAGGTGCGAAAATACAAACTTGGTGCTCAATTGGGAGAAATGCCATTTCATGGTACAGAAGGGCATTGTTCTTGGACACCGGATCTCACAAAAAGGATCGAGGTAGACAAAGCAAAGATTGAAACAATTGAAAAACTACCTCCGCCGACATCTGTCAAAGGGATTCGGAGCTTTCTCGGACATGCAGGTTTTACAGAAGATTTATCAAAGACTTTTCCAAGATTGCAAAACCTCTTTGCAATCTTCTGGAGAAGGATGTGCCTTTCAACTTCACCAAAGAATGCCAGGAAGCTTTTGAGATCTGAAAATAGAAGCTGATTTCTGCCCCCATCATTGTAGCACCAGACTGGACCCTTCCATTTGAAGTGATGTGCGATGCTAGTGATTTTACTGTAGGTGCAGTTTTGGGACAACGCAAAGAAAAGATTTTCCACACCATTTTCTACTCGAGCAGAACTCTGAATGAAGCTCAACTCAACTACACAACCACTGAAAAGGAGTTGCTCGCAATTATGTACGCTTTTGACAAATTCCGCTCCTATCTGCTGGGTCCCAAAGTAGTGGTCTACACAGATCATTCAGCAATCAAATATCTGATCACAAAGAAAGATGCCAAACCCAGATTGATCCGTTGGATACTTCTTCTGCAAGAATTTGATGTAGAGATTCGAGACAGAAAATGGACAGAAAACCAGGTGGCCGATCATCTATCGAGGCTTGAGAATGGAGAAACAGTTGGAAAAGAACTGTCAATCAAAGAAACTTTTCCAGATGAACAGCTGTTTGCCATGAAACAACAGGAAGTCCCTTGGTATGCTGATTATGTCAACTACATTGTGTCAGGAAAATGGCTTTTGGAATGGACAACTCAGCAACGGAAGAAGTTCTTCAAAGAAGTCAAGCACTATGTCTGGGATGAACCGTACTTATTTAAACATTGTGCTGATCAATTATTAAGATGGTGTGCTCCACAGGAGGAGGTCAACAGTGTTTTGCAGCACTGTCATTCATCACCATATGGCGGACACTTCAGCGGAAATAAAACTGCAGCAAAAGTTCTTCAATCAGGTTTATTCTGGACCACTCTTTTTAAAGATGCTTATCTTTTTACTTTTCAATGTGACAGGTGCCAGAGAACGGGGAATATTTCGAGGAGAAATGAAGGACCGTTGCAAAACATTCTAGAAGTGGAAATATTCGATGTGTGGGGTATAGATTTCATGTGACCCTTTGTTCCATCATTCGGAAACCTGGTTGCTGTAGACTACGTCTCCAAATGGGTCGAAGCAATTGCACTGCCATCCAATGATTCAAAAGTGGTGATCAAATTCCTTAAAAAGAACATTTACACTCGATTCGGAACACCTCGTGCAATCATCAGCGATGATGGCTCGTATTTCTGCAACAGATACTTCGATGCACTTCTATCCAAATACGGAGGTACTCACAAGGTTACCACAGCTTATCATCCACAATCAAATGGACAGGTTGAGGTTTCAAACAGGGAGATCAAAAGAATCCTAGAAAGAACCGTTGGATCAACAAGGATGGACTGGTCTACAAAACTAGATGATGCATTATGGGCCTACCGGACAGCTTACAAGACACCCATTGGTATGTCCCCATATCAATTGGTGTTTGGGAAAGCGTGCCATCTGCCAGTTGAGCTTGAAGACAAGGCGTACTGGGCACTGAAGAAGTTGAATCTTGATTCACAAGCTGCAGGAGAGAAAAGACTTCACCAACTCAACGAATTGGAGGAATTTCGCTTACAGGCTTATGAGAACGCCAGATTGTACAAAGAAAAGATCAAGAAATGGCATGATCGAAAAATAGTGCACAGACAGTTGGAACCAAGGCAGCAGGTGTTGTTGTACAACTCGAGGTTGAAACTTTTCCCTGGAAAGTTAAAATCTAGGTGGCCAGGTACATTTGTGATCACTCAGGTTTTACCTTATGGAGCTGTTGAGTTACTCGATCCCAATACCAACAACACATTCAAGGTTAACAGTCAGCGTGTCAAACACTATTGGGGAGAATCATTTGAGCAACAAAAAGAAAGTGTCACACTTTCAGATCCAGCTTAACGTTCGAGAAGTCAAGTCTAGCTGATGACTTTAAACTTAGTGCTCGCAGGGAGGCAACCCATGCATTTTTTGTATATATTGTGATTTGGTGTGATTTAATTTTGTGTGTTTAGTTTTTGCAGATTAAGACATTTCAAGATGGAAGAAGCTCTCGCAAATCTTCACAAGCAATTTCCTTCTCTCCCTCAAAAATCTCTGATGAAAGTTTACAAAGCTCACTTGGAACGGATGAGACTACTAACAATCCATGGTGTTCCTAATGATATTCGTTGGGTAATTAAAGCATGGGTCCGATTGGCAGATGAGTCTTCTGACTCTTTTATTTCACATCTGCCTGGTTTTGGAAGAAGCACCTATGGAAAGAAACGTAGAGATAAGCAAATGGGTGTTTGTTACAAATGTGCACGCTGGAATTGCAATACTCATTATCGTTCTTTAGGAATGGTGTCTGATAACCGCGAAGATAAGATTAAATTCATTAGGGATGGCTTGAGTAAGGAGTCTGTAGATAATATATCTTCGACTCTTGAGACGCATCCCAGTGGATATGTACACATTGCCATTCGCAAATTACATACACAATTTCAAAAAGAAAGACAACAGTTAAGTCTTGGGAATCTGACTCAAAAAGACCCTGTTTGCCAATTTATAAGAAAATTGGATGGGAAACTTGTCCCTGACGCATAGACGTCAATGAAGTCGCTACTTTTCTTGTACACATTATATCTCTTTGTCTTTTCCTAATAATTGTGATTTGTTTTGTTGTTTTCTTTTATTTTCTCCGATAGGATCCATAACTTTTTGACTATCACGATTTATTTTACTGTTTAACTAATAATTGTCATTTTGCAGGTACTAGTGCTATTATTTTACTCACCCTTTTCAGGTATTATAAATTCAACTCATCATTGCACTTTTGAAGACATCCAGAGTAAAACATGGAAGCCACTTCAAGAAGACGAGTTGAAAACATCTGTGTGTTTTGCGGTAGTAGTGTTGGTGTTAAGCCACAATACGTAGAAGCAGCATATGAATTGGGTCGAGTCTTAGTTGCAAGGAATATGCACTTAATATATGGCGGATGCAATCTTGGACTTATGGGGATCGTTTCAAAAGCTGTACAGGAAGGAGGCAGTCATGTTTTGGGAATCATCCCAAAACCCTTGGCAGAAGCAAATCTTATTGAACCATCTAACGGAGAGGAACTGATCGTGCCAGGTATGTCTGAACGACTGATAGAAATGATTAACCGTGCTGATGCTTTTATTGCTTTGCCAGGTGGCTTGGGTACATTGGAGGAAATTTTTATTGTGTTATCTTGGGTGAACCTGAACATACACCAGAAACCAATTGGGCTGTACAACATTGATGGATTCTATGATTTTCTTTGTGTGTTTCTTGATGATTCCCAGAGCAATGGGTTCGTGTCAAAACCTTTAAAAGAACTCCTCTTTACTGCCAGAACTGCTCCGGATCTAATAGACCAACTCTTAGCCTATGAACCACAAGTTGACCCTATCCTTTCAAAGATAAATTGGTCCGATGATGATCGTGGTAAGAGGCGTCGTGTTAATCTGGATCTTAACCTTTAATTTCTTGTAGAATTTCAGCTAACCAGATATTATCTTCTAAACTATTCTTTTACTATTTAAGACATTGGGGACAATGTCTCATTTAGGTTTGGGGGAAAGAATTAGTTCATTAGTATCTTATTTTTAGTTGTGTGTTGTTTTTATTTTTAGTCCAAATTTTTTCGAAAAATACAAAAAAAATTGAAATTTTTTCAAAAATTACAAAAATATTTTGCGTTTTTATTTTGACTAAAAGGGTGAAATTGGTGAGAGATAGCTGAGTAAGGAGTTTCCACTCCTGATACGTATCTCAAGCCTATTTTCGAAATAAGTTAATTTTTGTTTATTTCCTTTTAAATTATTTAATTTGTAAATTCTCCTTAACACTGACTAAAATGGATCTTCATATGCTCAATTGGCAGGTATTATCAATATGCATAGTAACATACGGACATGAGCTAAAATTGAAAAGTTTGTAATATTCAGTGCTCTAGTTTAATTGGAGGAAGTCTCATAGGATGGAGTAAAAAAAAAAATCTAAGATCCGAGTTATAAGTCTGTAAGGTGTTTTAACACCTACTTGCCCTAAAGCCAACTGGTTTGGGATTATTAGCCAAAGCTTGTTACATGGATTGAAGATGCTGCAAAAATATATATATCTGAAGTCTGAATAATTAAGTCCGTTCCCACTCATTTAACCTAATATTTTGTATAGTTTCTTGAGTTTTGTGAATATTTTGATGATTGTTTTGTGTTATTTTGTAGAAAATAAAGTTTCAGGACATTCTGGAGGTGATTTGGAGCAAAACAGTGAAAATTGGCAAAAAGGGCAAAATGGTAATTTGGGCGCGTCGCGACGCCTAACGTGCGCCGGTCTATTGCTAACGTGCGCCGAGTCCACTTGTCAGAATCTGAAAAGTTGACTTTGCTAACGTGCGCCATGCCACGTGTCACCATCACAAAGGATCCGCTAACATGCGCCGGGACACGTGTCACAAGCCTATGATGCCGACACTCCACGTGACACGTGTCATCTTTTCATTGGACCGAATCATCAGCGAATCATATTTTGCCACGTGTCATCTTCTCATTGAACCGAATCTTACCGCGTGCCACGTGTCGAATTCTTATTGGGCCGATGAAATCCGTGTCAACAGTCAAAGTCAAAACGCGTGGACCAAAGCAACTGTTCCAGCGTCGCGATGCCAAAGCTTTGGCATCGCGACGCCAGTGGCCTACCGATGTCTATAAATTGAGCTCGAGATTTCAGTTTCAATTGTACAATTCTCCCTCATTTCTTTGATGTAAATATAGAGTTTCTCTCTCTTGTTTCTTTTAATTAAGTTTTGTAATTAAATTTTAATTACTTTTTGTAATATTAGTAATTTACTTTCTTTATTCTTACAGTGTTTACTATTCAACCATGAGGAGGTAACTTCCCTCTGCTAGGGTGAAAGGTAATTCTTTTACTTGCTATTTAGATTAATCTCCCTTATAAATAATATATTCACTATTTAAAATTTGACTTAAAAAGGATACCGCCATATTGGTCGGTTGGTAATTCATTTTAAATTGGTTTAAACCTGACTAATCAAGGATACCGCCTATATGGCTGGTTGGTAATTAAATTTTCTTACCGCCTATATGGCAGGTTCATGGACAAATCATACCGCCTTTATGGCTGGTCGGACTTAATTGAATTAATCAGGTTACCGCCTATATGGCTGGTTGGTAATATTATCATAAGTTTATATATTATTTTATGGGAGATATCTAAAATAGTAAATAGTAAAAGTAATTCCTTTTACCTTAGCATTTTATTTTATTGTAATTTACTTTTCAATATTTACTTTACCGCATTTACTTTCCGTATTTTTATTTTATGGCTTTTACTTCAAGTTTTTACTAGCCCTAACCATGTGTCATAACTAAGTTAGTTATCTAGGGTTGTGATGAATTTCAATATCACCGGTTATAAGGGTTAGATTATAGTTTGGGTAATATAACGATTTATTTATTGAGTCTTAATCTTAATGCTTTTTATTAACTGGCCACTAATAAAATTGATTAGTAAACTTAAAATGAACTAGACATAGGGATTTTAGTTTGAGACCTTAGACTCAATAGCCCACGATCTTCCTTGAGGATAGATAACCCTTAATAGATTTCCTTAAATATAGACATATACCTGTCGGGGGGGGGTAGCCATAATTGGAACTTAAACTTAATGAATCCAGATAATTTGGTTGACATAGACATATGGTTCAATTGGGTTAATCTGGGTATTTGTGTCTGACCATCGATATAGGCTTTCACATATTTAGTGTTCCAGGTTAATAAATCAATATATTACCCAACTATAAGATAACCACTTCATCTTTAAATAATATTGGAAAGATTCACAACCCTAGATAGTTTTTAATATTGAAACCTACTTTCGAACAATTTTATTTATTTGTTTTTTAAAATTTAGAATTGTCACCATTTCAAATCAATCAAACAACCTGTTAGATACTAGTAATCATTTGACCTCATAAAATTGATAGCTTAGGTATTAAGTCCTCGTGGGATCGATACTTTTTATACTACTTGATCGATACGTGCGCTTGCGTTATACGCGTGTGATTACGCCGGTCAAGAATACACTGTCAAGTTTTCGAGGCGCACATCCCATGTCGACATGTCCACGATCCCTTACAGCTAATGCGATCCATTATAGGTGATCGACTTTTTCTAAAGTCTTTCAGAAACGTGACTTATTCACATGGATACCTAAACCTCTTATGGTACACATATGGGTCGACATATCCTATCTTGATACACACCTGATTAACGAGTGTATCGGTCCACACCCAACGAACATCTAGAGGCCAGACCATGAAAGGTTTCTGACATACATGGCATCAATGTGTGAATGATCTCACACAAAATCAATGCTATCCTATATTCAAAGGATCACATATGCTGCTCGACTCGAGGAGATTCATATTGACAGTGGTGTGTACTCCCAACTATTAGGAATCACTTATGAGTCATTCAGTATTCGTTCCAAAGAATACTCACATATCTATACGAGCTTCCAAAGCTCATGGTACATCGGGTTAAACCATTGGAACTTGTAACGTTCCCCTCAAAGAGATGCTACCGACAGGGAATAGACCGTATTATCCCCCTGAGCCTATGACTTTATAACTATGGACAATACTGATACTATTTTCTCAAACATATCTCATATATGAGGCCATTTCCCAAATCCATGACATAGAAGGCAAAATAGTACACACAACTGAATACTCAACATCACTTTTCTTAATAACTCTATACACGAATACTTATAACATAACTTTACTAGACAAATATCTGGAACTTGACTTTACTTGACTTGACTGAACTCTATCTCTGACTTGACTTGGTGGAACTAATACCTTAGTGACTGCCATCATCATCCATCATGTTGAGCTCATCCTCCGGGTAACTTATAAAATAAGAAAACTGAGAGTGAAGAGGGGGGTTAGATCATTTAAACGACCTAGTTAGTGGACGGTTTAAAACAAGAACTAAAATACTTTTGAAAATCCATGAAAAAAACCAAGGTCATCTTAATGAAATCGATCTTTCTATAAATCTCTTTACTTATCTGAAAATAATTATTTTTCTGGAAAACTATTCTGGAACACTTATCTCAAACCTCTTTCTTAAAACTTATATTTTTTTGAAAAATTCTGTTTTTGAAAATCCATTTCTAAAAATCTATTTCTGAAAAAATCTACATCTGAAAATTATGTATCTAAGAAATCTATATCTGTATATCTGGCGTATGGGGGCATTACGTATCGTCGCCCCTCATACATAAAATCTGGCACTTATGGGCATCCCATCACACGCAAATATCTGGTGGTCTTGGGGCGTTACGTCTCACCGTCCTCTAAGCCATAAATCTGGAGTCGGAGGTTCGGAGCTATGCTACCCTCAAGACACAAAATTTGGGATCTATGGGCATCAATCTGTTAGGGTTGGTGCTCAGAGCGCCAATTCTATGTTGTATTTCCTTTTAAATACTCTTGTAAATGTTTTATTATGAATATAATAAGCAGTTTATATAATATAATATATCTCTTGATATGGTAAAGACGTAAAAGACCTTAGAATGATTAGTCATGATGCAGTTGCAAAAGCGTCGCAACTGATATTGAGTTGTATCATGATGTTGTCATTCTTAGACAGTTCATGGTCAAGGTTTACACTACTTGATCAGTAAAGTAAACCCGTTGAGACCGGTACATGTCATATACTAGAATATCGGATTCCAATGGTTTCTCAATGAACTATGAGTCTTGGAGACTCGTATAGACGTGTAGGTGTTTATATCGGATAAATACTGAATGACTCACTGAAGATTCTTAATAGATGGTACACTAACGTCAATAAGAATCTTCTCGGGTTGAGTAGCATTTTTGATTATTCGACTTGAGATACCATTGTTGGCACATGAGACATCTTCCACACTTAGATGGCAGTCACGTCACTGATCTACTTAGATCAAACCTCTGCATGTTCGTTGGGTGGGGATAGATCCTCAAGGTGTCATGTGTGTGTCGAGATAGGATCCGTTAGTTCTGTGTACAGAGCATAGGTAGTCCATATATGATTAGCAATCAGATAAAAACTATGGGCCCATGGTACACTTTAGAAGTAAGTTCTAAGTGTTCTTTTAGAGATTGCTAATAGAGACGTCGATAGGATTGTCCCTATAGACATTTGACGTTTACATCTATATCTTTGGGATATATCCGGATACCTGTGACAGAGGAATTAAACATATGCCATGACCTCGACCTATATGATTCAATGAGTTTATCCGTGGTCATCATAATTTACGGATGGGTAAATTATGGACACAAAATTAGATTTCGTGACGGATATGCATGAATCTAGAGAGTCTCACTAGTGAAATATATTCGTAGAGCACTAGGGCAACTTTTATGAATAATACTGATTATTTATAAGTCGTTTGAAGGTTAAACGAAAATTACATGCAAATAGACCTAATGGTCATTTCCTAATTTTTTCAGTATTTGTATTTAATGATAGATTTTATTAAATACACATTAATTAAATGTCAAATTGTAATATTTGACATATATCATAAATATATATGTATTTGGATATTTAAAGTAAATATAATACATATATTTAATATATTTATATTTAAATAATTATTTAATTGTTAAATAATTAAAGTAATTAAAATATAAATATATTTAGTTATGATATTTTTGGAGATGACTTGAGTTGCTTTATTTGACTTGTTATAAATCATTAAATGTGTAATGATCAAATGTGCAAGTTGATAAAGTTAACTTTAATGAAACAAAAAAAATATCTAGATATTTTATATATGCTCAAATTCGTCCAAGGGCTTTTTTGTAGAGTATATATTATTTTGTTTCATTTTTCATTCATGAGGTTAAGTTACCAAAAACATAGAAAAGGAAAGTTGAGAGCAATGTTGAAGAACAAATGAAAAGGCTTGAAAATACCTTGATTTTGTAAGTTTTTCCTTAAACTTTTCAACTAAGAAAATGTTTCTATCATGCTTAGCTTCAACATGTTTTGCTAGGATGTTGTCTATACACTTTTAGTTTATGTTTAAATGGTTGGAAACTTGTATGAAGGATGTTTGCATGTATATGGTTTAAAGTGAGCTTATAATTGGTTGTTAAGCTCTCTTTTGATTATTTGATAATCAAGTTGCCATTCTAGAGTTGCTAAGTAACTCATTGATGACCTAGAATTTTCTTTAGTTGTTTCATGGTGGTGAGACTTGTTTGGTGTAGCAAAGATTGAATTTGTTTAATTTGGTGAAATTTGTCAATTTGAAGAAATTATAAAATTAGGGTTCATAACCCTTTCCAAATTTGAGGCTTTTCATATATGTGATGTATTATGATGTGTATATGATGCATATTAATTTTTAGATTGATTGGATTTGATCTTGTCATGTTTTGAACAAAAAAAGGACCAAATTACAAAAATTGAAAAATTAAGGGCTGTTCGACAATTTATAAAAATTTGGGGATTTTTTTGTAATTTATTTTTGATGTGTTGGACATGTTGGAAATCATTTTATAATTGATTTAGAATCATCCAAAATTGTATTTGACAATTTGAGGACGAAAATAAACAAAATGTAAAGTATATAGGTCAAACAATAATTTTCAAGAGATATGATTTCTTGAGCTAAATTTTAGTTTTTAAGTATTGTGTAATTAAATAAATAAGTTTATTTAATTGATTCAAGAAAAATTATTGAAATATGAAAATTTTGATTTTCCGTGTTCCGCTGCGTTATCGGATATTCCCTATAAAACCCCTACAAAATGATATTAGAGTGAGTCTGATTATGGACACCCGATATGATTATGCCTTTAAATTCAATGTTTAATTTAATCTTTAATTTATGCATGCATGTGTTTATTTAATTTGATTAAATAAAGTAAAAGCATCTTTTGCGGAAAATCCCTAATTAATAAGGTTTTATGTTAATTATGTATTTGATGCATGTTACATGGTTTGTCTTGTCAATACGGTTTATGGATATCTTTTCTATGACTACATCCGAGAACATGCCAAAGATGTGAGGGTGTAGCCGATAGAAATTTATTTATTCCGGATGTATATTTGATACTAGATAAATTCAAGTGAAAGCGGAATCCTGAACGTGCCAAAGCTGTCAAGGTTACACAAGTAGCTTGAGTTTATCATTCACGAGTTTAACCTTGGTACTGTTGGGATTTATATCCTAGAGCTTCATGTATTGTAAACTGAATTGATTATTGTAATAATAATAAATGCATTATTCATTTGATCAAAGTTGTTTGATTTATATCGCATATTGTCCAATTGTCTTGTTTATCTTGATTACTCTTATACCTTTAGACTTAGTGTATGTTTGATGCACAAGAGGATTTAAGTCTGGAGTTAGTAATCTAAATAGTCCATAGAGAGCAAACAAAGATGGTACTTTGTTTGTAGTTTATCTATAGCTGCGGTCCATTCTATACTTGTATGACTACCTTGATCCGAGATCGTTATATAGTGACATGGGAATGAAGGCACCTTGTATGATGAGATCATATAGGACTGGACTCAGATAAATATGAATTTATTTTAATATCCGTTAACCGAAGAAATTCATTTTATCTAATAGATGGTCATATATGGATTCGATCTTAATCCTGAGTGTATTACGAACTCCTGCATGACAAGTTATGTCCTTTGATTTACTATGGTGAGGTTGGTGTTGCATTCCCGGGCAATAACTACGTATTTTGGGGATATGGTTTGGTATGTAGCTGGGAACGTTTTACATAGATATGGAATTCACTCATTCTTACGAGAAGTAGATGAATATCTTTTTTAAGAGTTGATTCGGGACTTGAATAATTTGAGCGCTCAACTTTTCTATTACGAATAGAAAGTTTTATATTCATAATTGTTATGAATTAATTGTTCATTATAGAATCAATGGTATTTAAGAGACAAAATATTTAGAGGGGTTTAATGGACTTATGACCCGGCTCTATTTATGAGATATTCGTGAAGGGCTATATCCATATGTAATGACTATATCGATGGACACTGAAGTTGTTCAGTTTATTTAATCCATCTACGGTAACGAGAGTTCAACTTTGAGTTTTTAATGGAATAAATAGGAGTTAATAATTCGTAATATTTGATTAAAGAGTTTAATTAATATTTCAGAATAATTGGAGCTCGGAACCGTAGGTCTATTTGGTCCCCGTGCTAGCTCGATTAACTGTAGCAAACCTAATATAATTAGATTGTCTAATTATATGATCACATTATATTTATTTATATATTATTAATGAGATTAATAATATTTATTGTCACAAATGAAAACTATGTTAAATTAGTTTAACTTAATATTTTCTAGAATTCTTTGATTATGAGATAATCAAGTCTTGATTATGAGATAATCAAGTTAGTAATAATTATGTGATAATTACTACAACATAATTGAAGGTAAATAAATCATTATTAATATATTTATTTTTATTTACCATTGGAGACAAAGCCATATGACTTACCATGTCATCCAAGCAATTATGTCTATTAGGTGGCTTAGATACACCTAATAGTTTTGTCATTAGCTAATGCATTTTATGCTTTGGTATGACCTCCACATTTATGTGTTTGCCAGTGAAAGAAAGCATTGAATGCTTAATGACAAAGCCGTTGTCTTTAGCTTAACATTTCTTATGCTTTGGTATGACATTCACATTTTTGTATTGGCCATTGCAAGAAATAATTAGATGGTTAATGACAAGGTCAGTTGGCTTGTATAAGAGAATATAATCTCTACCATTTCTCTCACTTCCTAAGGTTAACACTTTGCATCCATTCACACAATTTTTGTGAGAAAAGAATTGAGAGAAAATAGAGAGATTTCTTGTATTCACAAGTGTTGTGAAATTCCTAAAGCCAAACACCATTGTGACATCATAAATCTCTGAATATTTTAGAGATTTAATCTTTGTGAGTGAAGCTCACACTTCAGTTTGTTAGTTTCGAGTCATAGTTCAGAAGATCGAGTGGTTGATCCAAGTGTTGGACACCAAAGGATTGATCTTGGCTACTACAACAAAGGGAGAAGGCAAAGAAAATTTTAAAGATCTATACCGGACCCGGTGCCACCACAAGTAACTTCCGCCGCGCAAAGGAAAGTCGTTTCCCACAATTGGCATTAAGAGCTTAAGGTTGAAAATTGTTCTTTAACCCTTCTCCTTTAAAGTTTCAAGTTTCAATAATTTATATGTGATATAGATTATTAGAATTCATGTTGTGATGAGTAGGCACAATTAGATTCATGAGATGAATGTTTTTTAATGTTCATGTGATTAATGTTTACTTTGATTCATGTGATGAATGTATTGCGTTGATCGTTAATTTTTCCGGAACTTATTTTTAGTATTAGGAATGTAATACCATAAGGTCATATTCTTTCAAGTGTTGTAAGTTCATTTGCATTGTAATAAGTCCATTTTGTAACGTGATGAGCGGAAAATAAATCAATATTTACCGCCCCTTTTACTTAATATTTTGTTTAGTTTCTCGGGTTTGATGAACGTTTTGATGTGTTTTAGTTTATTTTGCAGATAAAATAATATTGGGACTTAATGAAATCATTTAGGACGAAATTTGGGTCAAATAATGGCAAAAATTGGACTTGACATATTAATTTTGGAGATTGGAAACTTGAAAGGGCATTCTAACGAAGTGCAGTTTCAGAAATTCCAGTTTTGTGCATTTGTCGTATTTTGGGCACATCGTTTTACTCCGATATCAGATTGAGCTGATTCAAGTTCCAGATTAAAGAAGACTCAATGATATACAACTTTGAAGAACAAAATAATTTCTAATTCTGAAGATTTCATGACCGAAATTGATGAAACATCTGGAAGTGTGTTATGTGTAATTATTAAAGTCATTTTCAAAGCAAATAAATAAATAAATAAATAAATAAATAAATAAATAAATAAAAATAGTAAAACTCCTACCAAACATGATAGCAATTAGTGTAGCAATTAGTGGAGCAATTAATAATGGATTTGGTGGAGCAATTAGTGGAGCAATTAATAATGGATTTGGTGGATGATTTGATGGAGGCAAAATTTTGCCTAAAAATACCAAGCCATTTCATTTGTAAATTCATACTTTCTTCTTTGAAATTCCTTAAGAATAACTAAGAAGATTGTATCTTGTTTGTTTATTTACAGCTTTCAGTAATTAATTTCCGCTTTCGCACTTTCTTTTCTTTACTTTTCAGTTTTTATTTTCCACAATTTACTTTTACGCACAGTACTTTCCTTTCTTTATTTTTCAGTTTTTACATTTCAAGCAATGAAGAGGTAACTCCTCCTTGCTGGGGTAAAAGTTAAAGCTTTTATTATTGATATTCAGATTAATCTCCCCTAATTATAATATAATAACTATTTAAAATCTGACTTAACGAGGATACCGCCATATTGGTCGGTTGGTAATTAATTATAAATTGGTTTTAACCTGACTAAGCATGGATACCGCCTGGTTGGTCGGTTGGTAATTAATTATTAATTTGACTTAATCAGGATACCGCCTATATGGCTGGTTGGTAATTATCACGCAAAGTTAATATATTATATTAAGGGAGATATCTAAAATAGTAGTAATAAAAGTGGATCCTCTAACCCCAATATTTTCTTTTATTGTACTTTTACTTTATTTACTTTCAGTAATTTACTTTTACTTTATTTACTTTCAGCAATTTACTTTTACTTTATTTATTTTCAGCAATTTACTTTTTAGCAATTTACTTTTCAGTATTTAATTTCTAGCAATTTACTTTATGTCTTTTCTTTTATTTAAGTTTTTACTACCCGTAAATATGTGTCGTAACTAAGCCAGTTATCTGGGGTTGTGATGAAATCCAATATCACCGGTTTATAAGGGGGTTAAATTACAGTTTGGGTAATATAAATATTTATTTATTGAGCCTTAATCCTAATGCTTTTTATTAACTGGCCATTAATAAAATTGAGCTGGTAAACTTAAAATGAACTTGGAAAAGAGATTTTAGGTTAAAGACCTTAGACTCAATAGCCCACGATCTTCCTTGAGGATAAATAACCCTTTAATAGATTTCCTTACAAGAAAGGAATATACCTGTCGGGCGGGGGTAGCCATAATTGGAACTTAATCTTAATGAATTCAGATAACTTGGTTAACATAGGAATATGATTAATTGGGTTATACTGGGTGTTTGTATTTGACCATCGGAAGAGGCTTTTACATAATTTTGTGTTCCAGGTTAATAAACCAATATATTACACAAACGTAAAATAACCACCTCATCTTTTAAAAAGATATTGGAATGATTCACAACCCTATATAGTTTTATAAAATTGAATTTTCCTAAATCTACTTTCAAGCAATTTCATTTACTTGTTTTAAGTTTAAAGTCACCATCCAATCAAATAACCAATCCATTAGATACTCGTAAAAATTTGACTTTATAAATTAATAACAAAAGGTTTTAAGTCCTCGTGGGATCGATACTTTTATACTACTTGAACGATACGTGCGCTTGCGTTATACGTGTGTGATTACGCCGGTCAAGTTTTTGGCGCCGTTGCCGGGGACTTATTTATCTTTCACTATTAATTTTGAGGTTAGATACCTTTACTTGTATCTAATTTTCTTTTTACTTATTGTTTTTGTTTTATTGTGTTTCAGTTTCTCAGACACTACATGAGACGAACCAGAAGCTTTGAACTTCGACCGTTTGACCCAGAGATTGAAAAAACCATCAGACAGTTGAGAAGGGAAAGGCAAGAAAGCCAAGAAGCAATCATTAACATGGAACCTGAAACTTTGAACGTTGCACCACCAATTCCCATTCGAGACAGAACCATTCCGGTGGTTTACGGACTCATTTCTTGTATTGTACTTCCTCCCTTACCAGAAAATACGGGTGACATCAAAACATGCATCCAGATGATTCAGCAGTCAGTACAGTTTGGGGGAAATGCAACTGAAGATCCTAATGCCCACATCAGCAACTTCCTGGAAGTTTGCGGTACTTTCAATTACAACCGAGCAGCTGAAGAAGCAATAAGACTGCGGGTTTTTCCATATTCCCTGAAAGACAGAGCTAAAGCTTGGCTATATTCGTTACCAGCAGGTTCCATCACAACTTGGAACACTCTAGCTACCAAATTCCTTGCAAAGTACTTTCCACCAGCCAGAACTGCAAAGTTGAGGAATGACATCACATCCTTCGTGCAACAAGATTCAAATTCCCTTTGCGAAGATTGGGAAAGATTCAAAGATTTACTCCGGAAATATCCTCATCATGAGATCGCAAAGTGGCTACAAGTCCAACCTTCTACAATGGACTTTATGGAATAATGAGAACCACAATTGATGCTGCTGCTGGAGGAGCTTTGATGGAAAAATGAGAAGATCAGACCTATGACTTAATTGAAGAAATGGCCAACAATAATTCTTTATGGCCAACAGAAAGGAGCATGATCCAAAGAATTGTAGGAATTTATGAAGTTGGAGCCAACACAGCATGAATTCCAAGCTGGATGTGATTTGCAAAAATTTGGAAACTCTTAACATGAAAGTTAATGGTGGATCCACAAGTTCACCATTTGGAGGAGTACCTGAGTCAGAATCTTACAACCAACAAGAAGAGACAGTGAACTATGTCAACAATTTCAACAGACAGGGGAATAATCCATATTCCAACACCTATAATCCAGGGTGGAGGAATCACCCCAATTTCGCATGGAGTAATAATTCAGGGCAAAAGAACTACCCACCACCTGGATTCCAACAACCAAATAAAAACAATGAGCATGAAAAAGAACCAGGAATAATAGAAGTATTGGCCTAGTTGAAGAAGCAAGAAGCAAAATACGATGCTTTAGCAGCTATGGTTCAAAATCATGTAGCATTGAATCAAAGCCATTCAGCCTCTATTAAAGCACTGGAAAATCAAATGGTACAACTGGCCAATGCTCAGAGTTACAGACCGCCAGGAAATCTTCCCAGCAACACAACCAAATCCAAGGAACCGAGGGAAGGAGCAATGTCAAGCCATTACTTTGAAAAACGGTCCTGAAATCAACAAAGATATTGAAATCAAGGCAACCATTGAAGAAGTTCCAAAAGAAGCAGTTCCACAGATGGAGGAAAAAGAAGCAAAGGAAAAAGATCAAGAAAGAATCACTTTACCTCCATCTCTTCCTCAATGACTCCAGAAAAAAAATTGGATAAACAGTTTGCTCGATTCTTGGAGGTGTTCAAAAAGCTGCATATCAACATTCCATTTGCAGAAGCCTTGGAAGAAATGCCCAGCTATGTCAAATTCATGAAAGACATTCTTTCATGAAATCGGAGATTACGAGACAGTAGCATTGACAGAGGAATGCAGCGCCATCATTCAGAGGAAAATTCCCCCGAAGTTGAAAGATCTTGGCAGTTTCACAGTTCCTTGCACCATTGGAGAACATTATATTGGTAAAGCTTTATGTGATTTAGGTGCAAGTGTTAATTTAATGCCTTTTTCTATTTACAGGAAACTACAAATCGAAGAAGCAATGCCTACCTCAGTCTCTCTGGAACTTGTTGATCGAACGCTCGTATTTCCGAGAGGTGTAGTTGAATATGTGTGGTCAAAGTTGATAAACTCATTCTCCCAGCAGATTTTATTATCCTTGACATGGAAGAAGACAAAGATGTACCTATCATCCTTGGGAGACCATTCTTGGCTACAGGTCGAACTGTGATTGATGTAAAAAAATGAGAACTAACCATGAAAGTTCAGGACCAAGAAGTTACTCTCAATGTTTTCAAAGCCATGAAATTCCCGAGTGATGAAAAGGAAGAAGATTGTTTCAAAATTGATGTTGTTGATAATATCGTTCAGGATACTGATACAATTCCCACGGAAAAACTTGAAGCTTGCATCACCAACATGACTGATAGTGAGCTAGATGCTGAAATTCTGGAATGTATCAACTATCTTGACAAGCCATTCCGATTCAAATCGATACCACCAGTGGAAAGTCTGGAACTTACAAAGAAAGATCAAATCAAGCCCTCAATTGAAGAACCACCACAGCTGGAGCTGAAGTTACTGCCGAGCCATCTCAGGTATGCATTTCTTGGAAACTCTTCTGAATTACCTGTGATTATTTCTTATTCGCTAACATTGGAGCAGGAAGAAAAGTTATCGAGAGTATTACGGGAACACAAGAAAGCCATTGGGTGGACTATAGCAGACATTTAAGGCATTAGTCCATCATTTTGCATGCACAAGATTATGATGAATGATGAGTACAAACCCACAGTAGAGCATCAACGGAGACTCAATCCAATCATGAAGGAGGTCGTGAAGAAAGAAATCATCAAATGGTTGGATGCTGGCATCATTTACCCTATCTCAGATAGCACTTGGGTGAGTACTATGCAGTGTGTACCAAAGAAATGAGGAATTATTGTAGTCATAAATGAAAAGAACGAGCTGATTCCAACAAGAACAGTGACTGGATGGAGAGTATGCATGGACTACAGAAAACTGAATAAAGCAACGAGGAATGACCATTTTCTGCTGCCATTCATTGATCAGATGTTAGACAGACTGGCGGGACATGAGTAATATTGCTTTCTGGATGGATATTCAGGGTACAATCAGATTTCCATCGCCCCAAAAGATCAGGAGAAAACCACTTTTACATGTCCATATGGTATTTTTACTTTCCGCAGAATGCCATTTGGATTATGTAATGCACCTGCCACATTTCAACGTTGCATGATGGCCATCTTCTCAGACATGCTAGAGAAGAGTATGGAGGTTTTCATGGACGACTTCTATGTGTTTGGAGATTCTTTTGACCACTGCTTGTAAAATATGGAACAGGTATTACAAAGATGTGAAGATACCAACCTAGTACTCAACCGGGAGAAATGCCACTTCATGGTGCAGAAATGCATTGTTCTTGGACATCGGATCTCACAAAAGGGAATCAAGGTAGACAAAGCAAAGATCGAGATAATTGAAAAATTACCTCCACCAATATCTGTAAAAAGGATTCAGAGCTTTCTTGGACATGCAGGTTTTTACAGGAGATTTATCAAAGACTTTTCCAAGATTGCTAAACCTCTGTGCAATCTTCTGGAGAAAGATGCGCCTTTCAACTTCACCAAAGAATGCCATGAAGCTTTTGAGTTCCTGAAACAAAAGCTTGTTTCTGCTCCTATCATTGTAGCACCAGACTGGACCCTTCCATTTGAGGTGATGTGTGATGCTAGTGATTTTGCTGTAGTTGCAGTTTTGGGACAACGCAAAGCAAAGATTTTCCATGCCATTTACTACTACAGCAGAACTCTGAATGAAGCTCAACTCAACTACACAACCACTGAAAAGGAGTTGCTTGCAGTTGTGTTCGCTTTTGACAAATTCTGATCTTATCTGTTGGGTCCTAATGTGGTGGTCTACACAGATCATTCAGCAATCAAGTATCTGATCGCGAAGAAAGATGCCAAGCCCAGATTGATCTGTTGGATACTTCTTCTGCAATAATTTGATGTGGAGATCAGAGACAGGAAATGGACAGAAAACCAAATGGCAGATCATTTATCAAGGCTCGAGAATAGAGATACAGCTGGCAAAGAACTAACAATCAAAGAAACGTTTCCAGATGAATAGCTGTTTGCCATTAAACAATAGGAAGTCCCTTGGTATGCTGACTATGTCAACTACATAGTATCAGGAAAATGACTGTTGGAATGGACAACTCAGCAACAGAAGAAATTCTTCAAAGAAGTCAAGCATTATGTCTGGGATGAGCCGTACCTGTTCAAACGCTGTGCGAATCAATTATTGAGACGATGTGTTCCACAAGAGGAGGTCAACAGTGTTTTGCAGCACTGTCATTATCACCATATGGCGGACACTTCAGCGGAAATAAAACTGCAGCAAAAGTTCTTCAATCAGGTTTGTTCTGGCCCACTCTTTTTAAAAATGCTTATCTATTTGCTCTTCAATGTGACAGGTACCAGAGAACAGGAAATATTTCCAGAAGAAATAAATGACCTTTGCAAAATATTCTGGAAGTGGAGATATTTGATGTATGGGGTATTGATTTTATAGGACCATTTGTTCCATTATTCGGAAACCTGTACATACTGGTTTCAGTAGACTACGTCTCCAAATGGGTTGAGTCGATTGCACTGCCGTCCAATGATTCAAAAGTGGTGATCAAATTCCTTAAAAAGAATATTTTCACTCGCTTCGGGACACCTCAGGTGATTATCAGTGATGGTGGCTCACATTTCTGCAACAGATATTTCGATGCACTCCTATCCAAATACGGAGTTACTCATAAGGTTGCCACTGCCTATCATCCATAGTCAAATGGACAGATGGAAGTTTCAAACAGGTAGATCAAACGAATCTTGGAAAGAACCGTTGGATCAACAAGGAAGGACTGGTCTGAAAAACTAGATGACGCATTATGGGCTTACCGGACAGCTTACAAGACACCTATTGGTATGTCCCCATATCAAATGGTGTATGTAAAAGCGTGCTATCTGCCATTTGAGCTTGAACATAAGGCGTACTGGGCACTGAAGAAGTTGAATCTTGATCCACAAGCTGCAGGAGAGAAAAGACTTCACCAACTCAACGAATTGGAGGAATTTAGCCTACAGGCTTATGAAAATGCCAAACTTTACAAAGAAAAGACCAAGAGATGGCATAATAAAAATAGTGCGCAGACAATTGGAGCCAGGATAGCAGGTGTTGTTATACGATTCACGGCTGAAACTTTTTCCTGGAAAGCTGAAATCAAAGTGGTCAGGTCCATTTGTGATTACTCAGGTTTTACCATACAGAGTTGTTGAGATATACAACCCCAACAACTCATTCAAAGTTAACAGCCAGCGTGTCAAGCACTATTGGGGAGAATCAATTGAGCGACAAAAAGAAAGTGTCACACTTTCAGATCCAACATAACGTTCGAGCAATCATGTCTAGCCGACGACATTAAACTTAGCGCTAGCTGGGAGGTAACCCAAGCAATTTGTGTATATATTGTGATGTGGTGTGTTTTAATTTTTGTGTGTTTAGTTTTTGCAGGTTAAGACGCATTTCAGGATGGAAGAAACTCTCGCAAATCTTCACAAGCAATTTCTTTCTCTCCCTCAAAATTCTCTGATGAAAGTCTACAAAACTCGCTTGGAACGGATGAGACTTCTGATGATCAAAGGTATTCCTAATGTCATTCGTTGGGTAATCGAAGCACGGGTCCGATTAGCAGGTGAGTATTCTGATTCTTATAATTCTTATTTGCCTGGTTTTGGAAAAAACACCTATGCAAAGAAACGTAGAGCTAAGCAAATGGGTGTTTGTTACAAATTTGCACGTTGGAATTGCAATACTCGTTGTCGTTCTTTAGGAATGGTGTCTGATAATCGCGAAGATAAAATTAAATTCATTAGGGATGGCTTGAGTAAGGAGTCTTTAGATGATATATCTTCGACTATTGAGACGTATCCCAGTGGATATGTTCATATAGCCATCCGCAAATTACATACACAATTCCAAAAAGAAAGACAACATTTAAGTCTCGGGAATCTGACTAAAAAAGACCATGTTTGCCAATTTATAAGAAAATTGGATGGGAAGCTTATCCCTGACGCATAGACCTCAATCAAGCTGTAAATTATTTTAAATATTATATCTCTTTGTCTTTTCCTAATAATTATGATTTATTTTGTTATTTTCTCCGACAGGATCCAGGCTACTTTTTGACCTTTCACGATTTACTATTTTGCTACTAATCGTCATTTGGAAGATACTTGTGCTATTATTACTCATCTTTTTCAGGTTCTATAAATTCAACTCATCATTGCACCTTTGAAGGCATCCAGATAAAAATGGAAGCTACTTCAAGAAGACGGGTTGAAAACACCTGTGTGTTTTGCGGTACCAGTGTTGGTGTTAAACCAGAATACGTAACAGCGGCACAAGAATTGGATCGAGTCATTGCTGCAAGGAATATGCACTTAGTATATGGCGGTGGCAATCTTGGACTAATGGGGATCGTTTCAAAGGCTGTACAGGATGGAGGCAGTCAAGTCTTGGGAATCATCCCAAAACCCTTGGCGGAGGCGAATCTTATTGGATCATCAAATGGCGAGAAACTAATCGTGCCAGGTATGTCTGAATGACTGGTAGAGATGATTAACTGTGCTGATGTTTTTATTGCTTTGCTAGGAGGCTTGGGCACGATGGAGGAAATTTTTACAGTACTATCTTGGGAAAACTTGAACATACACCAGAAACCACTTGGACTATACAATGTTGATGGATTTTATGATTTTCTTTGTGTGTTTCTTGATGATGTCCGGAGAAATGGGTTCGTGTCAAAGCCTGTAAAAGAACTCCTCTTTACTGCCAGAACTGCCCCAGATTTAATTGACCAAATCTTAGCCTTTGAAACTCAAATTGACCCCATTCTTTCCAAGATAAACTGGTCCGATAATGATCGTGGTAAGAGGCGTCGGATAAATCTGGATCTTAACCTTTAACTTTTCATTTAGATGTAGAATTTCAGCTAACCAGGTACGATTTTCTAAACTCTTCTTCTACTGTTTAAGACATTGGGGACAATGTCTCATTTAGGTTTGGGGGAGGAGAATAGTTAAATTGTATCTTGTTTTTATTGTTTTATTTTTAGTCAAAATTTTTCGAAAAAGCCAAAAAAAATTTTGAAAAATTTTACAAAAACCAAAAAAATATTTTGTATTTTTGTGTTTTTATTTGATTAATCAGGTGAAATTGGTGTGAGATAGCTGTGTAAGGAATTTCCATTCCTGAGACGTATCTCAACCTATTTCGGAACAAGTTAATTTTTGTTTATTTCCTTTTAAATTATTTAATTTGTGAATTCTCCATAAAACTGACTAAAATGAATCTTCATATGTTCAGTTGACAGGTATTATCAGCATACATGGTAACATACAAACATGAGCTGTAATTGAAAAGTTTGAAATATTCAGTACTCTAATTTAATTGGAGGAAGCATCTATAAAAAGCGATGGAGTAAAAAAAAAACGTCTAAGATCCGAGTATTAAGTCTGTAAGGTGTTTTAACACCTAGTGCCCTAAAACCAACTGGTTTGGGAGTCACTGGCCCAAAGCTCACTACATAGATCAAAGATGTTGCAAATATATATATATATATATATATATATATATTATATATATATATATATATATATATTTGAAGTCTGAGTAATTAAGTCCGTAGGGGTGTCTTAACACCTAGTGCCCTAAAGCTAACTGGTTTGGGAGTCACTGACCCAAAGCTCGCTATATAGATGGAAGATATTGTATATGTAAAAAAAAAATCAAGAAAAAAAATCAGAAAAAAAATTAGAAAAATAAAAAAAAATTAGTCCATTGCTTAAAAAAAGGTGTGAATTCTGATATAACTTTAGGACAAAAATATTACACTCTTTTTAACTGCACTTGTGACTATTGTGGGCAAAATGAGTCGATTAATATTTTGTTGGCTGTGTATATGGAGAATGGTAAAAATAATCGGAGAATTTACTTATTCGGTAATTTAGAAAGAAACAAAACAATTATTGACTTAGATAAGAAGTTTCATCCGTTTAGTCACTAACTTTTTTATTCTCGTTTCTCTTGTCTTTTTGCTTTTGTGTGCATTAGTTTTACTATCTCTTTACTTTTATAAGACGTTTGTGGGTATCCTCGCTGTAAACCCTCACGAGACTACAACTCGTCCACTAGGGACACCTAGGGGTTTAAATGCTTGTTGCATACGCTAAATGCAACCGTGATCCCTACGAAAGTGGCTTAGTTTAATTTTAATTATTTCTTGTATTTTATTTTGTTGTTTTTCTCGAGGACTAGTAAAATGTTGGGTTTGGGGGTGTGATGAGCGGAAAATATATCAATATTTACCGCCTCTTTTACTTAATATTTTGTTTAGTTTCTCGGGTTTGATGAACGTTTTGATGTGTTTTAGTTTATTGTGTAGATAAAATAATATTGGGATTCAATAAAATCATTTTGGACGAAATGGGGGTCAAATAAGGGTAAAAATTGGACTTGACATATTAATTTTGGAGATTGGAAACTTGAAAAGGCGTTCTAACGAAGTGCAGTTTCGGAAATTCCAATTTTGTGTAATTGTCTTATTTTGGGCATAACTTTTTACTCCGATATCAGATTGAGCAGATTCAAGTTCCAGATTAAAGAAGACTCAATGATATACAACTTTGAAGAACAAAATAATTTCTAATTCTGAAGATTTCATGACCGAAATTGATGAAACATCCGGAAGTGTGTTATG
This sequence comes from Zanthoxylum bungeanum, assembly GCA_019454045.1. NCBI lineage: Eukaryota > Viridiplantae > Streptophyta > Magnoliopsida > Sapindales > Rutaceae > Zanthoxylum > Zanthoxylum bungeanum. The sequence goes on from SKCR01030220.1 coordinate 86,763, forward strand.
TGTAATTATTAAAGTCATTTTCAAAGCAAATAAATAAATAAATAATAAAAATAGTCAAACTCCCACCAAACATGATAACAATTAGTGGAGCAATTAGTGGAGCAATTAATAATGGATTTGGTGGATGATTTGATGGAGGCAAAATTTTTCCTATAAATACCAAGCCATTTCATTTGTAAATTCATACTTTCTTCTTTGAAATTCCTTAAGAATAACTAAGAAGATTATATCTTGTTTGTTTATTTACAGCTTTCAGTAATTAATTTCCGCTTTCGCACTTTCTTTTCTTTACTTTTCAGTTTTTATTTTCCACATTTACTTTTACGCACAGTACTTTCCTTTCTTTACTTTTTCAGTTTTTACATTTCAAGCAATGAGGAGGTAACTCCTCCTTGCTGGGGTAAAAGTTAAAGCTTTTATTATTGATATTTAGATTAATCTCCCCTAATTATAATATAATAACTATTTAAAATCTGACTTAACGAGGATACCGCCATATTGGTCGGTTGGTAATTAATTATAAATTGGTTTTAACCTGACTAAGCATGGATACCGCCTGGTTGGTCGGTTGGTAATTAATTATTAATTTGACTTAATCAGGATACCGCCTATATGGCTGGTTGGTAATTATCACGCAAAGTTAATATATTATATTAAGGGAGATATCTAAAATAGTAGTAATAAAAGTGGATCCTCTAACCCCAGTTTTCTTTTATTGTACTTTTACTTTATTTACTTTCAGTAATTTACTTTTACTTTATTTACTTTCAGCAATTTACTTTTACTTTATTTACTTTCAGCAATTTACTTTTCAGTATTTAATTTAGCATTTACTTTATGTCTTTTCTTTTATTTAAGTTTTTACTACCCGTAAATATGTGTCGTAACTAAGCCAGTTATCTGGGGTTGTGATGAAATCCAATATCACCGGTTTATAAGAGGTTAAATTACAGTTTGGGTAATATAAATGTTTATTTATTGAGCCTTAATCCTAATGCTTTTTATTAACTGGCCATTAATAAAATTGAGCTGGTAAACTTAAAATGAACTTGGAAAAGAGATTTTAAGTCAAAGACCTTAGACTCAATAGCCCACGATCTTCCTTAAGGATAAATAACCCTTTAATAGATTTCCTTACAGGATAGGAATATACCTGTCGGGCGGGGGTAGCCATAATTGGAACTTAATCTTAATGAATTCAGATAACTTGGTTAACATAGGAATATGATTAATTGGGTTATACTGGGTATTTGTATTTGACCATCGGAAGAGGCTTTTACATAATTTCGTGTTCCAGGCTAATAAACAATTATATTACACAAAAGTAAAATAACCACTTCATCTTTTAAAATGATATTGGAAGGATTCACAACCCTATATAGTTTTATAAAATTGAATTTTCCTAAATCTACTTTCAAGCAATTTCATTTACTTGTTTTAAGTTTAAAGTCACCATCCAATCAAATAACCAATCCATTAGATACTCGTAAAAATTTGACTTCATAAATTAATAACAAAAGGTTTTAAGTCCTCGTGGGATCGATAATTTTATACTACTTAAACGATACGTGCGCTTGCGTTATACGTGTGTGATTACGCCGGTCATAACTCAATTTTTAACTTGGAGGAGCCAATGTCGCGAAGGACTCATTACAAACCTATTCCGCGAAGAACTCAACAACATACCATGGAGCAAGTTTTGAAGACCAAAGGATGCCTTGGATTTATTATAATAATTAGATTAGTATAGAAAAATAAGAGCCCAGTTAACACAATTTATGGATCTATGTAAAACTACATTCCGTTACAAGTCCGTAGAAAAACACGGGGACCAAAACGGAGGCGTTCGAACGCCCGTCAAACGCCACACAAACATTACTCCACTGCCTGAAAATGTTCAAAAGCCCATCAAATGCCACACAAACATTTTCAGCCCAGACCTGGGTTAATATGAATGTTTAAATTGTTTATTAACATGTCATATAGCCTAGGGTGCCTACTCTTGTATTTTCATATGCCATAACATGTAGACATGCATGATATTCAAGTCGTAAAATATGATTTTATGTAAATTTAAAAGTTAATACGAATATAAGATACATGTAAATGGATTTATAAGATTAATTGGTTTAAAGGTTTAAAAATTCTGAATTCAAGTTTTAGAAACAAATGGACTTTATGTGTACATTATTTTCCTTGGTATATCGGATGGAAACCCGGGTGGAAATTCCATAAATGGTTCCGAATGGACGGTAATATGGTCTGCATTCGGGATATAATACCACGTACCGTTGGAATAAATAATGTGCTTTTATTGATTAAATGGTTTAATGACATTTGGTCCGTTCGTAGAATTCTAAATTTTAAAACCTATTGATTAGATCACTATATCAACTTGATTAAATTAGTTTAATTAAGTTAATTGGTTAGTAGAGACTAATCGGGATTAGTGAATAAAATTTTAAGAGTTAAAATTGGTCAGATCACTAAATTATCAACTAGTATTAATAAAGGTTATGACTTTAGCCGAGCATAATCTAAGATTCATAAAATACTAGCGAGATAGAAATCTTACACTTTTTAATAGTGAGTGGGAGAGGGGTATACCATAATATATCCCACGATCTCCATTGTTATCCAGAAACGTGAGATTCAATAGGCGTCTCGAGACGACTTTTCTTTTGTCCCCTACGGATGGTGTCATTTTTGGGTCAATATCAGGTTTGGATTCCGAAAGGATAGAGACTCTAGATGTATCTGGTGATTTGACCTATCCTATGGCGGCACTTCACTAGTTAAGTCCAAGGGTTCCGAAATAATGGGTCACACTCACAAAGGAATGATTAAGTTTTTAATCAAAGTTTCATTGATCAAAATAACGGTAGTTGATTAATATAGGAATACGAGTTATTTCAGATATATTAATCAATTGAGAATGTCTTAGTCTATCATGCGAATACTTGACCTACCCTACAACGACATTTATTTATAGGATGATAGATAACCATGGCATAATAATTCTTTTAGGTTTCTAATTCATTATACATTGATCATGCATCATGTTTAATTTTATGCCTAAATGTTTGAAAATTTTAATATGCGATGAATGAATATTAAATGCGCGTTTATTATTTTTTCAGCCATGACATCTGCAATAATCTCCATTATCAAACAATAAGAAAAATTAACCGGGGATAATTATGTTAAATGGAAAAGTGACATGAATGCTATCTTGGTATGCGAAGACCTTAAATTTGTCATAATGGAGAAATGTCCTCATGAGCCAGCACCAAATACTGGCAGAGCTGCACGTAATACCTATAATAATTGGATTAAAGCTGATGACAAAGCCCATAGCTATTTGATAGCATCCATGTCTGAGGTTCTTGCTGCACAACATGAGCCTATGACGACAACATCAATGATTATGCAGTCATTACAGAACATGTTTGGGCAACCTTCAGGCCGGCAAAAACATGAGGCAATTACTTCTGTATTGACCGCTAGAATGAAGGTAGGCACATCAGTCCGAGACCATGTGTTAAGGATGATGGCTCATCTTAATATGGCCGAAACCTATAGTGCACGTATCAATGTGCAAAGCTAGGTGAAAATGATCATGGAAACCCTTCCAAAGAGTTTCCCGCAATTTAAAAGCAATTATTCTATGAATAAGTTGACTTTTATGTTGACTGAACTGCTGAATGAGCTCACCAATTACGAGTCCATTATGAATGGTCCTCGTAGGCCCAATACCGAGGCAAATGTTGCCGAATCTACTAAATCTGCAAAGAAGAAGAAGAAAGGCAATTGGAAGGCAAAGGCAAAACCAATGAAAAAGAAGAACAACAAAAGCTCCAAAGGAATCAATGCCAAAGGAAAATGTTTCCATTGTGAACAACAAGGGCATTGGAAAAGGAATTGTCCAAAATACCTTGCAGAGCTTAAAGAGAAGAAGAATACAGGTAAATACGATTTACTTGTCATTGAGTCTCTTTTGGTGGAGGATGATAAATCCATATGGATTGTTGATTCTGGTGCCACTAACCATGTTTGTTGTTCTTTGCAGCTACTTGACTCATGGAGGGACCTTGCTGAAGGTAGCTTTACCATGAGAGTTGGGACATGGGATGTTGTTTCAGCAAGAGCAATGGGAGTTTCAAATTTGAATTTTAATAAAAGTTATTTGTGTTTGAATGGTGTGCTATATATTCCTGGTTTTCGCAAGAATTTGATTTCTGTAACAAAACTTATGGAATATGGTTTTTCTATTTCATTTAATAATAAGTAAGTTATTATTAGTAGAAATGGATTAAATATATGCACGAGAAACTTCGAAAATAATCTATATATATTAAGGCTGTTAATGAATGAATCACTGCTTAATACTAAAATGTTTAAGATTGAAAGATCTAAAACTAAACGGCAAAAGATTTCTCATGATGATACCTATTTATGACACCTTAGACTTGGTCACATTAACCTTGACCGGATAGATAGACTAATTAAGAACAGATTTTTAAATTAGTTAAAACTCGGTACTTTACCAGTCTACGAATCCTGTCTAGAAGGCAAAATGACCAAGAGACCTTTTACTGGAAAAGGGATAGTCCTGAACTCCATATGCACACAATATCTGTTTCTGTCAATTCCATATCTTAGTCAAGTTACATACTGAGGTGGATTTTTCTCTCATGCCTCCCAAAATCATAAAACTCAAGTTTCAAATCAATCTTTCAAAAAGACATTTTCAGTAGTAAACATCTGTAAACAAACTTGGCTAACGCCCTAAAATATTTAAAAGTAAGTCTGTTATCAAAATGATTAAATAAAATCAGTTTGGGAAAAATATCCACTCATAAATTTTGGAATATGACTGGCACTGTTTCACTTCGTCGAAGAACTTGAGATTCCTGCCAGTAATCTATAATTGGTAAACTTGGTTAGAATATAAGTCGTGAATATGTTTCGGAATAACACTAATTTTCTCTATTCAGATAATCTATAACCATCATATAATGTATACTACTTGTGACATGTCATAATGCATGTATAAGTGTCGATATGAAACCTTAGGGCGGCCTCTAACATCCTAAGTTGAAACTGAAATATTATGAAATTATTTCTACCTCGAGTCACGAAGCCGGGTCTGGCGCGTCGTGATAACCACGCAAGACCAAGCAAAGAGCATACTTTGCTTTGCGTTGCGATGCAAGACGCTACATGTCATGACGCCTCTGATCAGACCTGAGACAGAGCCTCTATTTGTTCCATGTCGCGATGCTAGGTGCTGGGCGTCGTGACACCCACTCAAACAGAATCGAAGCAGAGTGCTTCTGCTTGCTACGCGTCATGATGCTAGCATCGCGACGCTAGCCCAATTTCAGGGCCCATCTCAAACTCTTCCAATAACTATGCTCAATGCCATCCTCACCATCACACTAACATATTTACATAGACAATTCTCTAAACTTCAATATCCATATACAAGGGCCAAACTCAATCCCCATCCTCTTATATACTATTAAATATCAAATAATCATTCCCCAACATGTATCTTAGAATGAATTCTATATCGGAACTATGAAGAATTTTCCGAATGTCCAAAAAGTTATTTCAAGAATGTATACATATTCTACATGATTTATTTCATGTATCATGTGTCCCATAACGTAATAGCCGTCAAGATTACTGGGGTGTTACAAATTCTCCCCCCTTAAATAGGATTCATCCTCGAATCTCTTCTGACGTTGAACTTTTTAGATTCGTCTTGGTTTGAAGATATCCGGTCTCAATTACTTTTATCTTCTTTTACTTGCTTTCTACTATTATGCTCAATAACTCAATACTATGAATTCTGGGAATCTCTTATCCTGATATACTTTATTCGATTTTTGTCTTAACATCTGATTTATGTATAATATCTCTCTTGTCATGTTTGCATATTCTACTCCAAAGTTTATGGGCTCTAGTGAATAATTCATTGAATTCTTGATTGGAGATAATTCCTCGTTCTCATTCCATGAAACTTATACTGAGTATATAATACTACCGTCAGACTATAACAATGTCCATGCATCAAAGAAACTCCATTTCTAGACTTCTAGTTTATGCTCAACATTCTACAACCCTATTCTCTGCGTGAGCTATTAGTTCTTAAATTGGCACTGTATTCATGGCCAGCTGTCCCATACACCTTAGTTTCACTGCCATGACGACTTAATTCTTAAATATCACCTGGAACTTCTGTTATCTTTCACAGTTATTGCATCACTATTGTACTTTCTTCTTAGCTGAGCTTTCTATGGTTATGCTTTTTCTTTTTATACTCCCATTTTAGGTGTAAATGTATAAAAGAACTAACCTTACTAAGTACTTCTTTGCTGCCACATATTTGGTCTAATTCTAGCTTTCATTCTCATAATTTAGCTATTTAACTCTCTATTTTCTCTTCACTAAGCTTCAATTGCTTATCTGCTATGTTCATCAAGTTCTCCTATCTCTACCTATCTGTGGGGATTATGACCTAATAGCTCAGGGTCAATTTCCTCATGCACTTATAGCTTACTATTAACGTCAAAGCTGACATCTTGGTTTTGTTTAGTGTTTACACTCTTTTGTATCTTCAAATTCGTTGTTATTATGAATCTGGTTAACTATCATTTACACCGACTTGTTCTCTTTGCTTGATTTCACTTAAGAATATCCTACCCTCAATTATTTTCATAATCTTATTCTATCAGATGTTTTCCTCGTCTCAACAATATCTATATACCTAGTTTCTTTGTACGTCTCTATGTTATATCTTAATAAACCTATTCCAGGTTGTACTTGCCTTGTCTCTTAGCTAAGTATATTGCATGGGAACTTATGGTTTATATTTTCTACCTTCCTTCCGTTTCCTATCTAATGGAATTCCAGTCTTATTTTGACGCTGAGAAAGCTTGTTGTTCCGTAGTACTACTAAACTTAACCATCGAAAGTCTATCTTAGTACTTATGCACCTATGTCATTGTTTATCTAATATTTTTTCTATTGTCGTCTTATCTCGACAGTTCCACTTCCAAACATTTTACTTGTTGTATTTTTTTATTCTTTCTTGCTCTATTATATACTTGGAATTTTTGTGGTCTATGTCTCTGTCTCCTTATCCGAAGAATATTATCTTTTACATGTCCCTAGTCATGTCTAACACTAGTTATTTGTATACCGTTATTGCTTGGCTAATACTTTCTCTCTTAATCAGTTGTTATTGTCTAATGAGGGTTGTGAGAGTGGGGATTGGTCATGAAACCTTTCTGATTATGGTGATCTTACTAGCTACCCATGTTGTAATTGCACGTGCTGCTAATCTATAAGCCTAGGACTCCTGTGTTTATATATCTGATGTTGGCTCCCACACTAAGGTACTTCTACTAGATACTATCTGAATTTCCTTCTTTAACTTAAATCGTGATTCATTTCCGACTATTGGTCTTACTACCTCTTATTGAGAATCTCCTTAAAGGTCATCCTCTTTCAAACTCCTACCATACTAGCTTTGTTATTCTTCTCATAATCTCAGTTTCTTAACCCTCTTAAGTTAATACTTTTGGTTCTGGTTGCTATTCTCTTAATAGTCATTCCATTTAGGTATAATGAAGGGCTCTTTATAAATCGCATCTCCAACTCTTGGGGGTCGTTCTCTGCATTTCTTACTCTAGCTCCTAACTAGTTTGAGCAATACGATAGGGTGGTATATTTCTTTTAGACCTGACTAGACATACCGTGAATTCAATTCACTTCATCTCGTACAAAATATTACTATCTTATGGTTCTTATCTAGGTTCAGTTGAACTTCTTGGCTCGATTATCTCGATATTTCTTGATTTTTCTGTCCCATAGGTATTCTTCTTTACTTGTCCAAATACTTATTGGACTCTAAGTTAAAGAGTGAATATATACATTTCATAGGGATCTAAGAATACTCATTATTGTTATCTATCTAAGTTCATAAGTGGCCCGACTAGGTGGATCTAAGAATACTCATTACTGTTATCTGTCTAAGTTCATTGGTGGCCCGGCTAGGTGTCTATACACTCACTAGAATGGGGGTTATTGGAAAGAAGAATTAACGTTCGTTCTATTGAGATCCTCATCGTCTTCTACATCTCTTAGGGTCCCACAACCTTATCAACTATTATGAGGTCTCCATTACGTTACAGTCTCCAAGCTACATTATCTATATCACTATGTGTACTGAACTCATTTGTCACATTCCGTCTTCTTCTTTATTATTCTCATATCATATCTCTTGGCTTTAAATTGTGCTACCGAGACTAGTAGTGGTTCATTAGCATGGGCTACTTTCTAAATATCTTCTCTCTGCTCTTGCTATGGGTACATCTATGTTATTTAACCTTACTGTTCACATTGGTACTCTTGTTAGCTTCCGAATGTCTCCAATCTCATAGGTCCACCCTTTTAAACTTTCAAGGATTTTCATTAACATGGGTCGGATCTATGGGTTCTTACTGGTACTACAAACTTATCCATTTTCACTTGGGTTGGGTTCTTTCTTTTCTAGCCTCGAAAGGTCCCTCTGGTCTCTTTCTTTTCTATCCTTTAAAACCTCATTGGTTCTTCTCTGAATGGTATATCTTTCAATGTTCTCTGTTTCTTGCTTAGGATAAATTCTTATCGAGATTTCTTACGGTTATCTTTATCTAAGCATATAAAGGGTGGGGCAAGCTTGTACATTTCAACGGATATCGACGTCCTTGTTCTAGTATTTTATGTCATGGTATAGTCTATTACTCATGTAAGATAGATATAAGATAGGCTCTGTCAGGACAGCTTCCTTAACCGGTGTCGCTGAGAGGTTCGAAATTTGGGTAGCTTGGGGTCGTATCTATATCGAGTTTCTTAACTAAAAAAATTAATCATCTTTCTTTATGACATTTTTTTTTACTTACGATCTTGGGTTGGGTATCTAGAATCTCTACATCCTTTGTAGCACCTCATGTCTATTTGAAATTTTCACGACTAATCTAGATTTCTTGATTATTTTATATTTCTACTTATCATTCGTTACTCGGGGAACTTACTATCTATATGTGGTACTCGAAGGCCATTGGATCGGCTTGAAGGAATTTTCTGGTGAGGAAAGGAATCTTACTTGGAGGGAAGAAACCTCACTTAGGTCTATTCGATATTTTACTCTTATTCAGGCTCATTCTATTCTCCTTACTACTATAGGTTATGACACTTTTTATCTATCCGTTTCTATATCTCTACCCCTTACTACCTTTACTTTCTTAAGCATCTGTATTTTATCTTATACTTTTCTTTTCAGATTCCTCTTTCTCTTTCTACTTTCCTGGGTGGATATCCTTAGAACTTTACTATCTATTCTCGTAGCTTATCTTGAGCTTCTGTTGATCCACCAAGATAACTATAGAAGGTTTCTCAACATGGGCAAATAGTATGGTTACTATTATGAGAGAGAATATTCGAAAAGCTAGGGAATTTCTTACTAACCTGTCTATAGAGCTTGATGACGTACTCGAGGATCGGATATTGGAGAGATAATGCCTCACATACTAGTACCTCATACATACTACGATACAAGACCCCAGCGTTCTACCCACTGCATCGCTGACTCCCTAGACTATGCTCTGATACCATCTTTGTAACATCCCCTTCCAGGAGATGCTACTGGTAGGGAATAGGTCGTACTACCCCCGTGAGCCTCTAACTTTCTACCTATAGACAACACTGGTATTATTTTCTCAAACATAATCTCATATATGGGATCATTGCCCAAACCCACAATATAGAATGCAAAACAGTACACACAAATGAATACTCAACATCACTTTCTTAACAACTCTATACATGAATACATATAACACAACTTTACTATACAAATATCTGGAAATTGACTTGACTTGACTTGACTGAACTCTATCTATGACTTGACTTGATGGAACCAATACCCTAGTGACTGCCATTGGTATCTATCCTCTCGAGCTCGTCCTCCAGGTAAAATGCAAAACAAGGAAACTGGGAGTGGGGTAGGGGGTTAGATCATTTGAACGACCTAATGAGTGGACAGTTTAAAACAGGAACTTAAAATTCTTTTGAAAATCCATTGTTCTAAAACCAAGGTCATCTTAAGGAAATCAATCTTTCTTGAAAGCTATTTACTTACCTGAAAACAATTCTCTTTCTGGAAAACTATTCTGGAAATATTTTATGAATCCTCTTTCTTAAAACTTATCTTTTCTCAAAAAATCTGTTTTTGGAAATCTGCTTCTAAAAATACATTTTTGAAAAAAATCTATATCTGAAAATTCTGTATCTGAGAAATCTGTATCTGTATATCTGGTGCAAGGGGGCGTTACGTATCGCCCTCCCCCCATACATAAAATCCGGTGCTTATGGGCATCCCCCGTACGCAAATATCTGGTGGTCTTGAGGCGTTACATCTCGTCGTCCCCCAAGCCACAAATTTGGAGTCGGGGGTGTAAATTTATGCTACCCTTCAGACTCAAAATATGGGATCTAGGGGCATGAATCATCCCTAATCCTGAACTCATGTGCACACAATATCTGTATCCGTCAATTCCATATCTTAGTCAAGTTAAATACTGAGGTGAGTTTTTCCCCAATGCCTCCAAAAATCATAAAACTCAAATTTTCAAAAAGACATTTTCAGTAGTAAGCATCTATAAACAAACTTGGCTAACGCCCTAAAACATTTAAAAGTAAGTCTATTATCAAAACGATTAAATAAAATCAGATTGGGAAAATGATCCACTCATAGATTTTGGAATCTGACTGGCACTGTTTCGCTTTATCGAAGAACTTGGGATTCCTGCTGATAATCTATAATCAGTAAACTTGGTTAGAATATAAGTCATGAATATATTTCAGAATTATACTAAGTTTCTCCATTCAACTAATCTATAACCATCATATGATGTATACTACTTGTGACATGTCATAATACATGTATAAGTGTCGATACAAAACCCTTAGGGTGGCCTCTAACATCCTAAGTTGAAACTGAAATATTATGAAATTGTTTCTGTCTCGCGTCGCGAGGTCGGGTTTGGCACGTCGTGACGCTCACGCAAACAGACCCAGGTAGAGAGCATGATATACTTCACGTCGCGACACCTATCTGATCAAACGCGAGGCAGAGCATTTGTTTGTTCCGCATCGTGATGCTAGGTGTTGGGCGTCGCGACACCCACTCAAATAAAGTCGAAGCAGAGTGTTTCTGCTTGCTACACATCGTGACACTGGGGGTCTAGTGTCGCGATGCTAGCCCAATTTCAGGGCCCATCTCCAACTCTTCCAATAACCATGCTCAATGCCATCCCCACCATCACACTAACACATTGACATAGACAAATCTCTAAACTTCAATAGCCATATACAAGGGCCAAACACAATCCCCATCCTCTTATATACTATTAAATCTCAAGGAATCATTCCCCAACATGTATATACACACAATGGTTTCATTCCTTACTAATATCATCAAAATACATCTCAAAATACATGCTAGTGACACTTCCAATGCCAATTAAGCAAATTCAAATCCTAGGGCATACATGGTGTAAATTTGGGGCTTTAATTCATTTGCTCATAATTGAAAATTGAGAAGATAGAAAGAGAAAAGAAACTTATCAAGCTTGAATAAATCAAAATGACTTGAAGAAATGAAGATGAGAAGAAAATTGGCTTGAGAAGGCTTCCATAAGCCCTTCACGTTTTTTAGCTTTTGAAGATGAGGGAATAGTGCCCTTTTTATAGGCAAAGGGGTTGATTTTTATTTTTAAATGGGTGGCTAGGATTGAGTCATATCACCTCAAGTCTAGGTCATTCCAGAATTTTACTGTGTTAGTCACGAAGGTCTCGATTGTTTACATTCTTCTTATTCAAATTTGTAAAAATTTCCAATACAAAAGTTGTAGGTCTCGGTTTTAGCTTTATGAAGATATAAAGTTCATAAAAATCGGAGATCGTATGAATACGTTACGGCCCAAATACCACGGGTTATTCAGATTTAATCTTGGAATGAATTCCGTATCGGAACTACGAAGAATTTACCGAATGTCCAAAAAGTCATTTCAATAATGTATACATGTTCGTACATGATTTATTTCATGTATCATGTGTCAGATGATCACCACCATCGACCTTGTGATAAGAGGAAAATATTTTACTGTCAGCACAAATATGACGAGTAGCCCCCGTGTCTGCCCACCATTCTCTCGGATTCCCAACCAATTTGGCTTCTGTTACAACTGCTGAAAGGTTCATCTCTGAGATCTCATCAGTTAGCTGCTCATCCTCTGTGACATGGGCCTCATTTTTATTTGCTTGGGAAGAATCAGCTCCATATGCAGTAGGAATCTCCATATGCAACATTGAGTCCAGCTGCTATGCAACATGGGCCTCATTGAAGCCTTGTTTGTTGGATATTCATTTTTTTTTATCATGATATTCATATCAAGTTACTTTGTCATTGATTTTGCCTCATGTTTTGTCTAGAAATTTTGTATGACAATGAAGCTATGATGTATAGCATGGTTCTGTTTTCTTCCTGTACGCTTTTTCTTTTTAAAGAGAGTTTCTTATTTTTGAATGAATTATAAATAATGAGTACATATTATTAGATTGTGAGAATATATGCAAAGGTCATATGGGTCATGCTCCCTTGTTCAAGTGAAGTTAATAATTTCCAACTTAATTTTAGATTAGAAGTGCCTGCTTTTACTTAGCAGTTAATTTCAACCATTTACCAACTTTTATTTGACCATTTGCAATTCTGTGCTACATTTACTTTGGTTTAAAAGCACCCATAAACATTGGTGATTGAGAATTGATCACGTAGGAAGGATCATTGAATGAGCTGTATAATTTAGTATTGTGCTGGAGTTGGTACTCCGTATGCCGATTTGTCATGTAATTCATTGTAAATACATGTATGAACAATATTTTGTTATGAATAAAATTACAATTTCATCAATATTTTTTATTAGAAATGGTAAAGACGTCCATGACCTATGAATGATTAAGTTGTAACGTAATTACAAAAGCGTCACAATTGACATTGAGAAACGTTATAACAGTATCATTCTTAAACAATTCCTCATCAAGGTTTACATTCTTGGTCCTGACCAGTGCGTAATCACACGCGTATAACGCAAGCGCAAGTATCATTCAAGTAGTATAAATAGTATCGATCCCACGAGGACTTAATACATAATCTATTAATTTTATGAGAACATGTTGATTGATTGATTTGAAATGGTGATGATTTTGAATTTAAAAACAAGTAAATAAAATTGCACGAAAGTAGGTTTAAGGAAATTCAATATTAGGAAACTATCTAGGGTTGTGAATCTTTCTAATATCTTTTAAAAGATGAAGTGGTTATTTCATGTTTGTGTAATAAATTGGTTTACTAACATGGAACACGAAATTATGCGAAAGCCTCTGTCGATGGTCAGACGTAAATACCTAGTATAACCCAATTGAACCATATGTCTATGTCAACCAAATTACCTGGATTCATTAAGGTTAAGTTCCAATTATGGCTACCCCCGCCCGACATGTATATGTCTATCCTGTAAGGAAGTCTATTAAAGGGTTATCTATCCTCAAGGAAGATCGTGAGCTATTAAGTCTAAGGCTGAAACCTAAAATTCCTTTGTCATGTTTATTTTAGATTTACCAAATCAATCTTATTAGTGGCCAATTAACAAGACGCATTAAGTTTAAGACTTAATAAGTAAATCTTTAAATTACCCAAACTATAAAATAACCCATTATAAACCGGTGATATTAGAATTCATCACAACCCCAGATAACTAACTTAGTTACGACACATAACTAAGGCTAGTAAAAACTTAAAAGTAAAAGACATAAAGTAAAATACTGAAAAGTAAAATGTTGGAAAGTAAATAAAGAAAATTACAATAAAAGAAAATGCTAGAGTAAAAGGATCCACTTTTATCACTACTAATTTAGATATCTCCATTAATATAATATATTAACTTGTGATGATTTTACCAACCAGCCATATAGGCGGTAACCTGATTAAGTCAAATTAAGTCTGACCAGCCATAAAGGCGGAATCAAAATTTGTCCATGAACCTGCCATATAGGCGGTAAGAATATTTAATTACCAACCGACCAATCTGGCGGTATCCTTGCTTTGTCAGGTTTAAACCAGTTTAAAATGAATTACCAACCGACCAATATAGCGGTATTCTCATTAAGTCAAATTTTAAATAGTGAATATGTTATATTTAAGGGAGATTAATCTAAATAGCAGTAACAAAAGTTTTACCTTTCACCATAGCAGGGGGAAGTTACCTCCTCATTTTGAATAGTAAAAACTGAAAAAGTAAAGAAAGTAAATTATTATTATTACATAACGTAATTAAAATTAAATACAAAATTGAAATTAAAATAAACTAGATAGAAAACTCTTTATTTACATCAGAGAATTCAGAGAGGAAGGTACATCTAAAACTGAAACCTCGAGCTCTATTTATAGACCCCGGTAGGACTCGCGTGTCGCGACGCGCGAGGCTTTGCGCGTCGCGACTCGCAACGTGTCAACTTCTAGTTCATTTGCTTCAAATTCTTATCTGCCACGTGGCATTATGGATAAGGTGATAAGGTGACACGTGGCAAGGCGGATGGCAACTCAATGATTATGCTGACGTGGTGCTGACGTGGCGATGTGTGGCGATAGTGATTGTCGGGACCATAGAATGATGACACGGGGCATGCTGTGATTGACTGATGATGACGTGGCGGTGACGTGGCACGTTGACTCGGTCAAGTGGTGATGTGGACGATGACGTGGATGACACGTGGAGTGACACGTGGCGATGACGATTGTCGGCATCGTAGGATGATAACACGTGGCACGGCGCACGTTAGAAGATCGGCTGTGATGGTGCACGTGGCACGGAGCACATTAGCAAAGTCAAACTTCTCTGATTATGACATGTGGACCCGTCGCACGTTAGCATGGAGCGGCGCATGTTAGGCGTTGCGACGTCGAAGGCTTGCGCGTCGCGACTCG
Organism: Zanthoxylum bungeanum; assembly: GCA_019454045.1. Lineage (NCBI taxonomy): Eukaryota > Viridiplantae > Streptophyta > Magnoliopsida > Sapindales > Rutaceae > Zanthoxylum > Zanthoxylum bungeanum. The sequence goes on from SKCR01030220.1 coordinate 101,860, forward strand.
CAAAATTATGAAAATGCCCTTTTATCCGTTTTTCATTATTTTGGCCCCAAATCACCTCCAGAGAGTCCTGAAACTTTATTTATCTATAAAATAACACAAAACACATCAAAATATTCACAAAACTCAAGAAACTATACAAAATATTAAGTTAAATGAGATAATTTAACTAACATCAAAATAGTGATATAATTACCACTCATCACACCCCCAAACCTAACATTTTGCTAGTCCTCGAGCAAAACACATAATAAAATAATATAAACATTTTTAAAATAAAATATAACTAAGCCACTTTCGTAGGGATCACAGTTGCATTTAGCGTATGCTACAAGCCTTTAAACCCCTATGTGTCCCTAGTGGACGAGTTGTAGTCTCGTGAGGGTTTACAACAATGATACCCACAAACATTTTACAAAAGTAAAAAGGTAGTGAAACTAATGCACACAAAAGAAAAAAGACAAGATAAAAGAGAATAAAGAAGTTCGTGACTAATCAGGTGAAAATTTTACTCCAAGTCACTAGTTGTTTTCTTTCCTTCTAAATTACCGAATAAGTAAATTCTTCGATTATATTTACCATTCTCCATATGCATAGCCAACAAAATATTAATCAACTCAGTTTTGCCCACAACAGTTATAAGTGCAGTTGATAAGAGAGTAATATTTTTGTCCTAAAGTTTTATCAGAATTCACACCTTTTTGCAGCAATGGAATAATTTTTCTGATTTTTTTTATTTATATACAATATCTTCCATCTATATAGCGAGTGTTGGGTTGGTGGCTCCCAAACCAGTTGGCTTTAGGGCACCAGGTGTTAAGACACCCCTACGGACTTAATTACTCAGACTTCATATATATATATATATTTTTCCAGCGTCTTTGATCCATGTAGCGAGCTTTGGGCCAGTGACTCCAAAACCAGTTGGTTTTAGGGCACTAAGTGTTAAAACACCCATACAGACTTAATAACTCGGATCTCATACGATTTTTTTTTACTCCATTGCTTTTTGAGATGCTTTCTCTAATTAAACTAGAACACTGAATATTACAAACTTTCAATTTTAGCTCATGTCCGTATGTTACCATGCATGTTGATAATACCTGCCAACTGAGCATATGAAGATCCATTTTAGTCAGTTTTATGGATAATTTACAAATTAAATAATTTAAAATGAAATAAACAAAAATTAACTTGTTTCGAAAATGGGTTGAAATACGTATCAGGAGTGGGAACTCCTTACACATAAATCTCTCACCAATTTCACCTTTTTAGTCAAAATATTTTTTTAATTTTTGAAAACTTTTCAATTGTTTTGTATTTTTTTGAAAAATTTTAGACTAAAAATAAAAACAACACACAACTAAAAATAAGATACTGATCAACTAATTCCCTCCCCCAAACCTAAATGATACATTGTCCCCAATGTCTTAAACAATAGAAGAAGAGTTTAGAAGATAATACCTGGTTAACTGAAATTCTACACGAAAAGTTAAAGGTTAAGATCCAGATTAATCCGATGCCTCTTACCACGATCATCCTCGGACCAATTTATCTTTGAAAGGATAGGGTCAATTTGTGGTTCATAGGCTAAGATTTGGTCAATTAGATCCGGAGCAGTTCTGGCAGTGAAGATGAGTTCTTTTAAAGGTTTTGACACGAACCCATTTCTCTGGGCATCATCAAGAAATACATAAAGAAAATCATAAAATCCTTCAACGTTGTATAGTCCAAGCGGTTTCTGGTGTATGTTCAGGTTCGCCCAAGATAACACTGTAAAAATTTCCTCCAATGTACCTTAGCCACCTGGCAAAGCAATAAAAGCATCAGCACGGTTAATCATTTCTACCAATCGTTCAGACATACTTGGCACGATTAACTCTTCTCCGTTTGATGGTCTAATAAGATTTGCCTCTGCCAAGGGTTTTGGGATGATTCCCAAAATGTGACTGCCTCCTTCCTGTACAGCCTTTGAAACGATCCCCATTAGTCCAAGATCGTCTCCGCCATATACTAAGTGCATATTCCTTGCAGCTAAGACTCGACCCAATTCATGTGCTACCTCTATGTATTGTGGCTTAACACCAATACTAGTACCGCAAAACACACAGATGTTTTCAACTCGTCTTCTTGAAGTGGCTTCCATGTTTTACTCTGGATGTCTTCAAAAGTGCAATGATGAGTTGAATTTATAACACCTGAAAAGGGTGAGTAAAATAATAGCACTAGTACATGCCAAATGACAATTATTAGTTAACAGTAAAATAAATCGTGATAGTCAAAAAGGTCTGGATCATGTCGGAGAAAATAAAAGAAAACAACAAAACAAATTACAATTATTAGGAAAAGACAAAGAGATATAATATTTACAATTATTTACGACTTAATTGATGTCTATGCGTCATGGACAAGCTTCCCATCCATTTTTCTTATAAATTGGCAAACAGGGTCTTTTTGAGTCAGATTCCCGAGACTTAACTGTTGTCTTTCTTTTTGGAATTGTGTATGTAATTTGCGAATGACTATATGAACATATCCACTGGGATGCGCCTCAAGAGTCGAAGATATATCATCTAAAGACTCCTTACTCAAGCCATCCCTAATGAATTTAATTTTATCTTCGTGATTATCAGACACCATTCCCAAAGAACGACAACGAGTATTGCAATTCCTGCGTGCACATTTGTAACAAACACCCATTTGCTTAGCTCTACGTTTATTGGCATAGGTGCTTCTTCCAAATCCAGGAAAATAAGAATTACAGGAATCAGAATACTCACCTGCTAATCGGACCCGTGTTTCGATTACCCAACGAATGTCATTAGGAATATCATGGATCATACGTAATCTCATCCGTTCCAAACGAGCTTTGTAAACTTTCATCATAGAGTTTTGAGGGAGAGAAGGAAATTTCTTGTGAAGATTTGCGTAAGCTTCTTCCATCCTGAAATAAATTAACCTACGAAAAATAAACACACAAAATGAAATCACACCAAATCACAATATATACATAAATTGCATGGGTTGCCTCCCTGCTAGCGCTAAGTTTAACGTCGTCAGCTAGACGTGACTTCTCGAACGTTAGGCTGGATCTGAAAGTGTGACACTTTCTTTTTGTCGCTCAAATGATTCTCCCCAGTAGTGCTTGACACGCTGACTGTTAACCTTGAATGTTTCGTTGGTGTTGGGATCCAGTAACTCAACAGCTCCATATGGTAAAACCTGAGTGATCAAAAATGGACCTGACCATCTTGATTTCAACTTTTCAGGGAAAAGTTTCAACCGTGAATTGTACAACAACACTTGCTGCCTTGGTTCTAACTGTCTGTGCACTATTTTTCGATCATGTCATTTCTTGGTCTTTTCTTCGTACAATCTGGCATTCTCATAAGCCTGTAAGCGAAATTCCTCCAATTCATTGAGTTGGTGGAGTCTTTTCTCTCATGCAGCTTGTGAATCAAGATTCAACTTCTTCAGTGCCTAGTACGCCTTGTGTTCAAGCTCAACTGGCAGATGACATGCTTTCCCAAACACAAATCGATATGGAGACATACCAATGAGTGTCTTGTAAGCTGTTCGGTAGGCCCATAATGCATCATCCAATTTAGTTGACCAGTCCCTCCTTGTTGATCCAACGGTTCTTTTTAGGATTCTTTTGATTTCCCTGTTTGAAACTTCAACTTGCCCATTTGACTGTGGATGATAAGCAGTGGCAACCTTGTAAGTAACTTCGTATTTGGATAGGAGTGCATCGAAGTATCTATTGCAGAAATGTGAGCCACCATCGCTGATAAAAACACGAGGTGTTCCAAAGCGAGTGAAAATATTCTTTTTAAGGAATTTGATCACCACTTTTGAATCGTTGGATGGTAGTGCAATTGCTTCGACCCATTTGGAGACGTAGTCTACAGCAACCAGGATGTACAAGTTTCTGAATGATGGAACAAATGGTCCCATAAAATCTATACCCCACATATCGAATATCTCTACTTCCAGAATGTTTTGCAATGGTCATTCATTTCTCCTCGAAATATTCCCCGTTCTCTGACACCTGTCACATTGAAGAGCAAAAAGATAAGCATCTTTAAAAAGAGTGGGCCAGAACAAACCTGATTGTAAGACTTTGGCTGCAGTTTTATTCCCGCTGAAGTGTCTGCCATATGGTAATGAATGACAGTGTTGCAAAACACTGTTGACTTCCTCATGTGGAACACAACACCTCAGTATTTGATCAGCACATCATTTGAACAGGTACGGCTCATCCCAGACATAGTGCTTGACTTCTTTGATGAACTTCTTTTGTTACTGAGTTGTCCATTCCAATGGCCATTTTCCCGAAACTATGTAGTTGACATAGTTAGCATACCAAGGGACATCCTGCTGTTTCATGGCAAACAGCTGTTCATCTGGAAAAGTTTCTTTGATTGATAGTTCTTTGCCAGCTGTTTCTCCATTTTCGAGCCTCGATAGATGATATGCCACTTGATTCTCTGTCCCTTTCCTGTCTCGAATTTCCACGTCAAATTCTTGCAGAAGAAGTATCCAACGGATTAATCTGGGTTTGGCATCTTTCTTCGTGATCAAGTATTTGATTGCTGAATGATCTGTGTAGACCACCACTTTGGGACCCATCAAATAGGAGCACAATTTGTCAAAAGTGTACACAATTGTGAGCAACTCATTTTCGGTGGTTGTGTAGTTAAGTTGAGCTTCATTCAAAGTTCTGCTGGAGTAGTAAATGGTGTGGAAAATCTTTGCTTTGTGTTGTCCCAAAACTGCACCTACAGCAAACTCACTAGCATCACACATCACTTCAAATGGAAGAGTCCAGTCTGGTGCTACAATGATGGGGGCAGAAATCAGCTTATGTTTTAAGATCTCAAAAGCTTCCTGGCATTCTTTGGTGAAGTTGAAAGGCACATCCTTCTCCAGAAGATTGCATAGAGGTTTAGCAATCTTGGAAAAGTCTTTGATAAATCTCCTGTAAAAACCTGCATGTCCGAGAAAGCTCCGAATCCCTTTTACTGATATCGGCGGAGGTAGTTTTTCAATTTTTTCAATCTTTGCTTTGTCTACCTCGATTCCCTTTTGTGAGATCCGGTGTCCAAGAATAATGTTTTCCTGCACCATGAAGTGGCATTTCTCCTAGTTGAGTACCAGGTTGGTATCTTCGTATCTTTGTAACACATGTTCCAAATTTTGCAAGTAGTGGTCAAAAGAGTCTCTAAACACAGAAAAATCATCCATGAATACCTACATACTCTGCTCAAGAATGTCTGAGAATTTGGCCATTATGCAACGCTGAAAAGTGGAAGGGGCATTACATAATCCAAATGGCATCCTGCGGAAAGCAAAAGTACCATAGGGACATGTAAAAGTAGTTTTCTCCTGATCTTCTGGTGCGATGGAAATCTGATTGTACCCTGAATATCCGTCCAGAAAGCAATATAACTCATGTCCTGCCAGTCTGTCCAATATTTGATCAATGAATGACAGCGGAAAATGGTCATTTCTCATGGTTTTGTTCAGCTTTCGGTAGTCCATGCATACTCTCCATCCAGTCACTGTTCTTGTTGGAATTAGCTCGTTCTTTTCATTTGTGACTACAATGATTCCTCATTTCTTTGCACACACTGCATATGACTCACCCAAGTGCTGTCTGAGATGGGGTAAATGATGCCAACATCCAACCATTTGATTATTTCTTTCTTCACGACTTCCTTCATGATTGGATTGAGTCTCCGTTGATGCTCCACTGTGGGTTTGTACTCATCGTTCATCAGAATCTTATGCATGCAAAATGATGGACTAATGCCTCGAAGGTTTGCTATAGTCCAGCCAATGGCTCTTTTGTGCTCTCTTAATACTCTCAGTAACTTTTCTTCATGCTCCAATGTTAGTGAAGAAGAAATAATAACAGGTAATTCAGAAGAGTTTCCAAGAAATGCATACCTGAGATGGCTCGGTAGTAACTTCAGCTCCAGCTGTGGTGGTTCTTCAATCGAAGGCTTGATTCGATCTTTCTTTGGCAGTTCCAGGCTTTCCACTTGTGGTGTTGATTTGAATCGGAATGGTTTGTCAAGGTAGTTGATACATTCCAGGATTTCAGCATCTAGCTCGCTGTCAGATATGTTGGTGATGCAAGCTTCGAGTTTGTCTGTGGGATTTGTATCAGTATCCTGAACGATACTATCAACAACATCAATTCTGAAACATTCTTCTTCATTTTCATCGCTCGGGAATTTCATTGCTTTGAAAACATTGAAAGTAACTTCTTGGTCCTGAACTTTCAAGGTCAGTTCTTTTTGTACATCAATCACAGTTCGTCCTGTCGCCAAGAATGGTCTTCCAAGGATGATAGGTACATTTTTATCTTCTTCCATGTCAAGGCTAATGAAATCTGCTGGGAGAATGAGTTTATCGACTTTGACCAGCACATCTTCAACAACACCTCTTGGAAATGCGAGCGTTCGATCAGCAAGTTGTAGTGAGACTGAGGTAGGCATTGCTTCTCCAATTTGCAGTTTCCTGTAAATAGAAAAAGTCATTAAATTAACACTTGCACCTAAGTCACATAAAGCCTTACCGATATAGTGTTCTCCAATGGTGCATGGGACAGTGAAACTGCCAGGATCTTTCAACTTCAGGGGAAGTTTCCTCTGAATGATGGCACTGCATTCTTCCGTCAATGCTACTGTCTCGTAATCTCTCAATCTCTGTTTTCGTGAAAGAATGTCTTTCATGAATTTGACATAGCTGGGCATTTCTTCTAAGGCTTCTGCGAATGGAATGTTGATATGAATCTTTTTGAACACCTCCAGGAATCGAGCAAATTTCTTATCCAGCTTGTTTTTCTGAAGTCGCTGTGGAAAAGGTGGAGGTGGAGTGATCTGATCTTTTTATTTTTCCTTTACTTCTTTTTCCTCTATCTGTGGAACTCCATCTTTTGGAACTTCCTCAATTGTTGCCTTGATTCCAACATCTTTGTTGATTTCAGTACCGCTTTTCAAGGTGATGGCTTGACATTGCTCTTTCCCTCGGTTCCTTGGATTTGGTTCTGTGTTGCTGGGAAGATTACCTGGCGGTCTGTAACTCTGAGAATTGGCCAGTTGTCCGAGTCTTGTTGTACAAAGGATGTGATGTCATTCCTCACCTTTCCAGTTCTGGCTGGTGGAAAGTACTTTGCAAGAAATTTAGTGGCTAAAGTGTTCCAAGTTGTGATGGAACCTGCTGGTAGTGAATGAAGCCAAGCTTTAGCTCCGTCCTTCAAGGAGAATGGAAAAACCCGCAGTCTCATTGCTTCTTCAGCTTCTCGATTGTAATTGAAAGTGCCGTAAACTTCCAGAAATTTGTTGATGTGGGTATTAGGATCTTCAGTTGCTTTCCCCCCAAACTGCACTGACTGTTGAATCATCTGAATGCATGTTTTGATGTCACACGCATTTGCTGGTAAAAGAGGAAGTACAATACATGAAATGAAGCCGTCGACCACCGGAATGGTTCTGTCTTGAATGGGTATTGGTGGTGCAACCTCCAAAGGTTCAAGTTCCATGTTGATAATTGCTTCTTGGCCTTCTCGCCTTTTCCTTCTCAATTGTCTGATGGTTCTTTCAATTTCTGGGTCAAGCGGTCGGAGTTCAAAGCTTCTGGTTCGTCTCATGTAGTTTCTGAGAACCAGAAACACAAGAAAACAAAAATAATAAGTAAAAAGAAATTACATACAAGTAATGTATGTAACCCCAAAACTAATAGTGAAAGATAAATAAGTCCCCGGCAACGGCGCCAAAAACTTGACCGGTGCGTAATCACACGCGTATAACGCAAGCGCACGTATCGTTCAAGTAGTATAAAAGTATCGATCCCACGAGGACTTAATACCTAATCTATTAATTTTATGAGGTCAAATGATTACTAGTATCTAATAGGTTGATTGATTGATTTGAAATGGTGATGATTTTAAATTTAACAACAAGTAAATAAAATTACAGGAAAGTAGGTTTAAGAAAATTCAATATTAGGAAACTATATAGAGTTGTGAATCTTTCTAATATCTTTTAAAAGATGAAGTGGTTATTTCATGTTTGTGTAATAAATTGGTTTACTAACCTGAAACACGAAATTAAGCGAAAGCCTCTATCGATGGTCAGACGCAAATACCCAGTATAACCCAATTGAACCATATGTCTATGTCAACGAAATTACCTGGATTCATTAAGATTAAGTTCCAATTATGGCTACCCCCGCCCGACATGTATATGTCTATCCTGTAAGGAAATCTAGTAAAGGGTTATCTATCCTCAAGGAAGATCGTGAGCTATTAAGTCTAAGGCTGAAACTTAAAATTCCGTTATCAAGTTTATTTTAGATTTACCAGATCAATCTTATTATTGGCCAATTAACAAGACGCATTAAGTTTAAAACTTAATAAGTAAACCTTTAAATTACCCAAACTATAAAATAACCCCTTATAAATCGGTGATATTAGAATTCATCACAACCCCAAATAACTAACTTAGTTACGACACATAACTAGGGCTAGTAAAAACTTAAAAGTAAAAGACATAAAGTAAAATACTGAAAAGTAAAATGCTGGAAAGTAAATAAAGAAAATTACAATAAAAGAAAATGCTAGAGTAAATGGATCCACTTTTATCACTACTAATTTAGATATCTCCATTAATTTAATATATTAACTTGTGATGATTTTACCAACCAGCCATATAGGCGGTAACCTGATTAAGTCAAATTAAGTCTGACCAGCCATAAAGGCGGTATCAAAATTTGTCCATGAACCTGCCATATAGGCGGTAAGAATATTTAATTACCAATTGACCAATCTGGCGGTATCTGATGAGTGATAAATCTATCACCATTTCCCACTCATTTAACCTAATATTTTGTATAGTTTCTTGAGTTTTGTGAATATTTTGATGTGTTTTGTGTTATTTTGTAGATAAATAAAGTTTCAGGACATTCTGGAGGTGATTTGGACCAAAACAGTGAAAATTGGAAAAAGGGCATTTTGGTAATTTATGCGCGTTGCGACGCGCAAGTCCTTGGCGTCGCGACACCTAACATGCACCAAAGCTGCTAACGTGCGCCGGATCAACATGTCAGAATTTGAGAAGTTTGACTTTGCTAACGTGCGTCGTACCACTTGTCACCATCACAGAGGATCCGCTAACATGCGCTTGGACACGTGTCACAAGCCTATGGTGCCGACACTCCGCGTGACACGTGTCATCTTCTCATTGGACCGAATCATCGGCGAATCTTCTTCTGCCACTTGTCATCTTCTCATTGGACCGAATCTACCGCGTGCCACGTGTTGAATTCTTATTGGGCCGACGAAATCCGCGTCAACAGTCAAAGTCAAACCGCGTGGACCAAGTCAACAAAGCCAGCGTCGCGACGCAAGAAGAAATTTGGCGTCGTGACGCCAGACGCAAAATTTGCCTATAAATTGAGCTCGAGATTTCAGTTTTAGTTGCACCATTCTCTCTAATTTCTTTGATGTAAATAGGGAGTTTCTCTCTCTAGTTTCTTTTAATTTAAGTTTTGTAATTAATTTTTAATTACATTCTGTAATAGTAATTACTTTTTGTAATAATAGTAATTTATCTTGTTTTTACTATTTCAGTTTTACTATTCAACCATGATGAGGTAACTTCTCCTTGCTAATGTGAAAGGTAATTCTTTTACTGTTACTATTTAGACTAATCTCCCTTAAATATAATATATTTACTATTTAAAATTTGACTTAATAAGGATACCGCCATATTGGTCGGTTGGCTTTTAAATTTAAATTGGTTTAAACCTGACTAATCAAGGATACCGCCTATATGGCTGGTTGGTAATTAAATTTTCTTACCGCCTATATGGCAGGTTCATGGACAAATCATACCGCCTTTATGGCTGGTCGGACTTAATTTGAATTAATCAGGTTACCGCCTATATGGCTGGTTGGTAATATTATCACAAGTTTATATATTATTTTATGGGAGATATCTAAAAATAGTAAATAGTAAAAGTAAGTCCTTTTACCTTAGCATTTTATTTTATTGTAATTTACTTTTCAGTATTTACTTTACTGCATTTACTATTTCGCATTTTTACTTTATGGCTTTTACTTTTAAGTTTTTACTAGCCCTAGCCATGTGTCATAACTAAGTTAGTTATCTAGGGTTGTGATGAATTTCAATATCACCGGTTTATCAGGGTTAGATTATAGTTTGGGTAATATAAAGATTTATTTATTGAGTCTTAATCTTAATGTTTTTTTATTAACTGGCCATTATTAAAATTGATTAGGTAAACTTAAAATGAACTAGACATAGGGATTTTAAGTTTGAGACCTTAGACTCAATAGCCCACGATCTTCCTTGAAGATAAATAACCCTTTAATAGATTTCCTTACAGGATAGACAAATACATGTCGGGCGGGGGTACCCATAATTGGAACTTAAACTTAATGAATCCAGATAATTTGGTTAGCATAGACATATGGTTCAATTGGGTTAAACTGGGTATTTGTGTCTGACCATCGACAGAGGCTTTCACATAATTTAGTGTTCCAGGTTAATAAATCAATATATTACCCAGCTATAAGATAATCACTTCATCTTTAAATAATATTGGAAAGATTCACAACCCTAGATAGTTTTTAATATTGAATTTTCTTAAAACCTACTTTCAAACAATTTTATTTACTTGTTTTTAAATTTAGAATCGTAACCATTTCAAATCAATCAAACAACCTGTTAGATACTAGTAATCATTTGACCTCATAAAATTAATAGCTTAGGTATTAAGTCCTCGTGGGATCGATACTTTTTATACTACTTGAACGATATGTGCGCTTACGTTATACGCGTGTGTAAGCACCGGTCAAGTTTTTGGCGACGTTGCCGGGGACTTATTTATCTTTCACTATTAGTTTAGAGGTTAGATACCTTTACTTGTATCTATCTTCTTTTTTACTTATTATTTTTGTTTTCTTGTGTTTCAGGTTCTCAGAAACTTCATGAGATGAACTAGAAGCTTTGAACTTCGACCGCTTGACCCGGAAATTGAAAGAACCATAAGACAGTTGAGAAGGGAACGTCGAGAAGGCCAAGAAGCTTTAGTCAACATGGAACCTGAACCTTTCAATGTTGCACCACCAATTCCCATTCGAGACAGAACCATTCTGGTGGTTGACAGACTCATTTCTTGTATTGTACTTCCTCCCTTACCAGCAAATGTGGGTGACATCAAAACATGCATTCAGATGATTCAGCAGTCAGTTCATTTTGGGGGGAATGCAACTGAAGATCCTAATGCCCACATCAGCAACTTCCTGGAAGTTTGCGGCACTTTTAATTACAACCGAGAAGCTGAAGAAGCAATGAGACTGTGTGTTTTCCCATACTCCTTGAAGGACAGAGCTAAAGCTTGGCTACATTCACTACCAGCAGGTTCTATCACAACTTGGAACACTTTAGCCACCAAATTTCTTGCAAAGTACTTCCCACCAGCCAGAACTGGAAAACTGAGAAATGACATCACATCCTTTGTACAACAAGACTCTGAAACTCTCTACGAAGCTTGGGAAAGGTACAGAGATTTGCTCCGGAAATGTCCTCACCATGAGATTCCAAAATGTCTTCAAGTCCAAACATTCTATAATGGGCTTTCTGGAATAATGAAAACCAAAATCGATGCTGCTGCTGGAGGAGCCTTGATGGCAAAAGGAGAAGATCAAGCCTGGGACCTAATCGAAGAAATGGCCAACAACAATTCTTTGTGGCCAACAGAAAGGAGCATGATCCAAAGAATTGCAGGAATTTATGAAAGTGGAGTCAATACAGCAGTCAATACCAAGCTGGATCAGATATGTAAATTCATGGAGATTTTTACCACTGGATCCACAAGTTCACCATATGGACGAGCACCAGAACCAAACCAACTTGAAGAGACGGTGAATTTTGTCAACAATTTCAATAGATAGGGGAACAATCCATATTCCAACACCTACAACCCATGGTGGAGGAATCATCCTAATTTTTCATGGAGCAACAATTCAGGCCAACAGCAGAACTATCCACCACCTGGATTCCAGCAACAGAACAAAGGCCAGGAGTAGGTAAATGAACCAAGAATAGCAGAAGTGCTGGCTCAGTTAAAAAAGTATGATGCTGTGATTCAGAGCCAATCAGCTTCTATTAAAGCACTGGAGAATCAAATTGGACAACTGGCCAATGCTCAGAGTTACAGACCACCAGGTAATCTTCCTAGCAACACAAAGCCAAATCCAAGAAACATGGGAAATGAGCAATGTCATGCCATCATGTTAAAAAGCGGTACTGAAATCAACAAAGATGTTGGAACCAAAACAACTGTTGAGGAAGTTACAAAATAAACAGGGCAACAGACGGAGGAAAAAGAAGCAAAGGAAAAAGAACATACCACTCCACCTTCACTTTTTCCTCAGCGTCTTCAGAAAAACAAACTGGACAAGCAGTTTGCTCGTTTCCTGGAGGTGTTCAAAAAGCTGCACATCAACATTCCATTTGCAGAAGCCTTGGAACAAATGCCCAGCTATGTAAAATTCATGAAAGATATTCTTTCACGAAAACGGAGATTGGGAGATTACGAGACAGTAGCATTTGTAGGGGTTTTTAGGGGGTGAATCCGGTAACGCAGCGGAAGCGGTGAAAATCCGATTTTCAGATTTCAAAAATTTTCTCAGATTAATTAAATAAACATATTTATTTAACATTCCAATAATCAAATTATGAAAATAAATTCAATAAAACATTTTTAGGTGAATTTATCGAATACCCTTGCTTTGTAATTTTGTCCATTTTAGTCCGAAATTGATCAAATCAATTTTGAATGATTCTAAATCATTTCTAAGATGAAATTATGATGTTCAAAACATCAAAACACCAAAAGCACCAAAATCCCCAAATTATCATCCAAAGCCGTGAGCACCATTTGGTGCCCATTTTGACCATTTGGTCATTTCATGCTCCAAAACTCATCCAAATGAAATCCAATCAACATGAAACTTTATGTGCATCATATACACACCCAAATGCTCAACATATATGAAAATTCCCAAATTTGGAATTAGTTAAGAACCCTAATTTTTCAATTTCCACAAATTGGACAAATTAGACCAAATACATTAAATCAATTACTTCAATCATCATTCTTCCATCCAATCCAAGTCTCAACACAATGAAACAACTCAAGATAAAATCTAGGTCATTTAAGAGTGGGTCAACAACTCTAGATTAGCAACATGGTTTCCAAAACCTTAAAAGAATGTTTATAACTACAATAGTCACAACACTTCCTTCATTACACATGCTTCACACTTCACCAAAACTTCCATCAAAAAAAAACCAAAGGAAAAAAGAAAGAAACATCCTAAGAATATCATATATTAAAGCCTAGAACCTAAGGAAAAAATTCCTTACTAATAGCAAGTTCAAGAAACTTACTAAAAATCCAAGCTTTTGATGTTTGTCTTTCTTTTTCTTTAGGCTCCTTTGGCTTCCTTTTGTGAAATTTATGTTTTGTGAAATGTATTAGGTTAACCAAATGAAAATCAAATGAAAACAATATATACTTGTGCAAAGAATAGCCTTGGCCGAATTCAATGTCCATGTATATACCGAATTTTTCATTTCAAATTCATTTCAAAATCATTTAATCAACTTGAAAAATATCTAAAACACTTTATGGATATTTATTTAAGTCAACAATTGCAACTAATGTCATTTACTTCAATATCCTAACATAAGATATTTATATTTTAATTAATTTAATCATTTAACAATTAAATAATTAATCTTAATCAAATACAAATATATTAAATATATGTATAATATTTACATTAAATATTAAAAAAAATATATTCATTTAGGATAAAAGTCAAATAACTCATTTTGACTATTAATTAATGTGTATTTAAATTAATCAAGTATTAAATGTAAATACACAATAATTAGGCAAATGACTATCTAGTCCTTTTAGCACGTATCTTGCGTTTAACCTTTAAACGACTTTATAAATAATCAATATTATTTATTAATGTTGCTCTAGTGCTCTACGAGTATGTTTCATTATTAAGACTCTCTAGATTCAGGTATATCCGTCACGAAATCTAATTTCGTGTCCATAATCTATCCACCCGTAGATTATGACGATCACGGATAATCTCGCTGAACCATACAGGTCGAGGTCATGGCAAATGTATAATTCCTCCGTCACAGGTATCCGGATAAATCCCAGAGATATAGATGTAAACGTCAAATCTCTATCGGGATTATCCAGTCGACTATTCAATTAGCAATCTCAAAAGAATGTTTAGAACTAGCTTCTAAACTTTACCATGGGCCCATGGTTTTATCTGATTGCTAATCATATGGACTACCTATGCTCTGATACACAGAACTGACTGATCCTATCTTGATACACATAGGACACCCTGAGGATCTATCTACACCCAACGAACAGGCGGAGGTCTGATCTTAATAGATCGGTGACGTGACTGCCGTCTAAGTGTAGAAGATGTCTCATGTGCCCACAATGGCATCTCAAGTCTAAGAATCACAAGTGCTACTCAACCCAAGAAGATTCTTATTGACGCTGGTGTACCATCCATTAAGAATCTTTGGTGAGTCGTTCAGTGTTTATCCGCTATAAACACCTACACGTCTATACTAGTCTCCAAGACTTATGGTTCATTGAGAAACCATTGGAATCATATATTCCAGTATACGACATGTACCGGTCTCAACGGGTTTACTATACTGACCAAGTAGAGTAAACCTTGACCAGGAACTGTCTGAGAATGACAACGTCATGATACTACTCAATGTCCGTTGCGACGCTTTTGCAACTGTATCATGACTAATCATTCTAGGGTCATTACATCTTTACCATATAGAAAGATAGATTATATTATAGAAACTGCATATATTATTCATAATAATATGTTTTACAGAAGTATTTAACAGTAATACAACCGGGAATTGGCGCTCTGAGCACCAACCCCAACAGCATTGACAGAAGAATGCAGCGCCATCATTCAGAGGAAACTTCCCCCGAAGTTGAAAGATCCTGGCAGTTTCACCATTCCTTGCGTCATAAGAGAACATAACTTTGGTAAGGCTTTATGTGATTTAGGTGCAAGTGTTAATTTGATGTTTTTTTCTATTTTCAGGAAACTGCAGATTGGAGAAACAATGCCCACTTCAGTCTCTCTACAACTTGCTGATAGAACGCTCGTATTTCCAAGAGGCGTAGTTGAGGATGTGCTGGTCAAGGTTGACAAATTCATTTTCCCAGCAGATTTTATTGTCCTAGATATGGAGGAAGACGCAGACGTGCCAATCATCCTCGGGAGACCATTCTTGGCTACAGGTCGAACCATTATTGATGTACAAAAAGGAGAATTAACCATGAGGGTACATGACCAAGAAGTAACATTCAATGTTTTCAAGGCCATGAATTTCCCAGATGATGAAAAGAATGAGGAATGTTTCAGACTTGATGTGATACACAGTACCATTCAGAACTTCAGTGCATTGCAAAGTTCTACTGACAAACTTAAAACATGTCAATTGCCTGTGGAGCCTAAAGATAAAGCGTCTTTTGCACTGAAAGAGCCAATTCTTGTACTACAAGCAACAGAAGAGAAAAAGATCCACCAGCTCAACGAATTGGAGGAATTTCACAATCAGCCTTTTGAGGATGTCAAATTGTACAAAGAAAAGGGCAAGAAAATACATGATGAGAAGTTAGTGCGCATACAACTAGAACCAGGGCAGAAGGTACTGTTAAACAAATCAAGGGTGAAATTCTTCCCATGGAAGCCAAAATCACGGTGGTCAGGTCCATTTGTGATCACCAAAGTTTTACCAGATAGAGCCGTTGAAATACATGATCCTAAATCCAACAAAACTTTCAAGTTTAAAAACAAGCGTGTTAAGCACTACTGGGGAGAATCATTTGAGCGACAAAAAGAAAGTGTCACACTTTCAGATCCAGTCTAATGATCGAGAAGTCAAGTCTAGCTGACGACTCTAAACTTAGCGCTCGCAGGGAGGCAACCCATGCAATTTGTGTATATATTGTGATCTGGTGTGTTTTATTTTTGTGTGTTTAGTTTTTGCAGGTAAAGTCATTTCACGATGGAAGAAGTTCTCACAAACCTTCGCAAGCAATTTCCTTCTCTCCCTCAAAAATCTCTGATGAAAGTCTACAAAGCTCGCTTGGAAAGGATGAGATTACTGATGATCAAAGGTATTCCTACTGACATTCGTTGGTTAATTGAAGCACATGTTCAATTGGCAGGTGAGTCTTCTGACTCTTTTATTTCACATCTGCCTGGTTTAGGAAGGAGCATATATGCAAAAAAAAAAAAAAAAAGCCAAAAGAATGTGTGTTTGTTATAAATGTGCTCGTATGTTTTGTAATACTCGTTGTCGTTCTTTAGGAATGGTGTCTGATAACCGCGAAGATAAGATTAATTTCATTAGGGATGGCTTGAGTAAGGAGACTTTGGATGACATATCTAAAACTCTTGAGACGCATCCCAGTGGATGTGTGTATCATGAAATTCGCATGTTATATGCACAATTTCAAAAAGAAAGACAGCAATTAAGTCTTGGGAATCTGACCAAAAAGACCCTGTTTGCCAATTTATAAGAAATTTGGATGGGAAGCTTGTCCCTGATGCATAGACGTCAATGAAGCCGCTAATTTTCTTGTACATATTATATCTCGTTGTCTTTTCCTAATAATTGTGATTTTTTTTTGTTGTTTTCTTTTATTTTCTCTGACAGGATCCAGACCTTTTTTACTATCACGATTTATTTTACTATTTTGCTACTAATCGTCCTTTGGAAGATACTTGTGCTATTTTTACTCACCCTTTTCAGGTATTATAAATTCAATCCATCATTGCACTTTTGAAGACATCCAGAGTAAAACATGGAAGCCACTTCAAGAAGACGAGTTGAAAACATCTGTGTGTTTTGTGGTAGTAGTGTTGGTACTAAACCACAATACGTAGAAGCATCACAAGAATTGGGTCGAGTCTTAGCTGCAAAGAATATGCACTTAATATATGGCGGAGGCAATCTTGGACTTATGGGGATCGTTTCAAAAGCTGTACAGGAAGGAGACAGTCACGTTTTTGGAATCAACCCAAAACCCTTGGCAGAGGCAAATCTTATTGAACCATCAAACGGTGAGGAACTGATCGTGCCAGGTATGTCTGAACGTTTGGTAGAAATGATTAACCGTGCTGATGTTTTTATTGCTTTGCCAGATGGCTTGGGTACATTGGAGGAAATTTTTATTGTGTTATCTTGGGCGAACCTGAACATACACCAGAAACCAATTGGGTTGTACAACGTTGATGAATTTTATGATTTTCTTTGTGTGTTTCTTGATGATGCCCGGAGAAATGGGTTCGTGTCAAAACCTTTAAAAGAACTCATCTTTACTGCCAGAACTGCTACGGATCTAATAGACCAACTCTTAGCCTATGAACCACAAGTTGACCCTATCCTTTCAAAGATAAATTGGTCCAAGGACGATCGTGGTAAGAGGCGTCGTGTTAATCTGGATCTTAACCTTTAATTTCTTGTAGAATTTCAGCTAACCAGGTATTATTTTCTAAACTCTTCTTCTACTGTTTAAGACATTGGGGACAATGTCTCATTTAGGTTTGAGGGAGGGAATTAGTTGATCGGTACCTTGTTTTTTGTTTGTGTGTTGTTTTTATTTTTAGTCCAAAATTTTTCGAAAAATACAAAAAAATTGAAAATTTTTCAAAAATTATAAAAATATTTTGTGTTTTTTGTTTTTATTTTGACTAAAAGGGTGAAATTGGTGAGAGATAGCTGAGTAAGGAGTTCCCACTCCTGATACGTATCTCAAACCATTTATTTCGGATCAAGGTAATTTTTGTTTATTTCCTTTTAAATTATTTAATTTGTAAATTCTCCTTAACACTGACTAAAATGGATCTTCACATGCTCAGTTGGCAGGTATTATCAACATGCATAGTAACATACGGACATGAACTGTAATTGAAAAGTTTGTAATATTCAGTGCTCTAGTTTAATTGGAGGAAGCATCTCAAAAAAGTGATGGAGTAAAAAAAAAATCTGAGATCCGAGTTATTAAGTCTGTAAGGGTGTTTTAACACCTAGTGCCCTAAAGCCAACTGGTTTGGGAGTCACTGGCCCAAAGCTCGTTACATGGATCGAAGATGCTGCAAAAATATATATATCTGAAGTGTGAGTAATTAAGTCCGTAGGGGTGTCTTAACACCTGGTGCCCTAAAGCCAACTGGTTGGGAGCCACCGACCCAAAGCTCGCTACATAGACGGAAGGTATTGTATATAAATAAAAAAAAATCAAAAGAAAAATCAGAAAAATTATTCCATTGCTACAAAAAGGTGTGAATTCTGATAGAACTTTAGGACAAAAATTACTCTCTTATCAACTGCACTTATGACTGTTGTGGACAAAAATGAGTTGTTTATATTATGTTGGCTGTGTATATGGAGAATGGTAAATATAATCGGAGAATTTACTTATTCAGTAATTTAGAAGAAAGAAAACAACTAGTAACTTGGAGTAGAAGTTTCACCTGATTAGTCACTAACTTATTTATTCTCTTTTCTCTTGTCTTTTTGCTTTTGTGTGCATTAGTTTCACTACCTTTTTACTTTTGTAAAATTTTTGTGGGTATCATTGCTGTAAACCCTCACGAGACTACAACTCGTCCACTAGGGACGCCTAGGGGTTTAAAGGCTTGTTGCATACGCTAAATGCAACCGTGATCCCTACGAAAGTGGCTTAGTTAAATTTTATTCTAAATGTTATTTATGTTATTTTATGTTTTGCTCGAGGACTAGCAAAATGTTAAGTTTGGGGGTGTGATGAGTGATAAATCTATCACTATTTCCCACTCATTTAACCTAATATTTTGTATAGTTTCTTGAGTTTTGTGAATATTTTGATGTGTTTTGTGTTATTTTGTAGATAAATAAAGTTTCAGGACATTCTGGAGGTGATTAGGACCAAAACAGTGAAAATTAGAAAAGGGCATTTTGGTAATTTATGCGCGTCACGACGCGCAAGTCCTTAGCGTCGCGACGCCTAACATGCACCAAAGCTGCTAACGTGCGCCGGGTCAACAAGTCAGAATTTGAGAAGTTTGACTTTGCTAACGTGCGCCGTGCCACGTGTCACCATCACAGAGGATCCGCTAACATGCGCTTGGACACGTGTCACAAGCCTATAGTGCCGACACTCCGCGTGACACGTGTCATCTTCTCATTGGACCGAATCATCAGCGAATCTTCTTATGCCACGTGTCATCTTTTCATTGAACCAAATCTACCGCGTGCCATGTGTTGAATTCTTATTAGGCCGATGAAATATGCGTCAACAGTCAAATTCAAACCGCGTGGACCAAGTCAACAGAGCCAGCGTCACGACGCAAGAAGGAATTTGGCGTCGCGACGCCAGACGCAAAATTTGCTTATAAATTGAGCTCGAGATTTCAGTTTTAGTTGCACCATTCTCTCTCATTCTTTGATGTAAATAGGGAGTTTCTCTCTCTAGTTTCTTTTAATTTAAGTTTTGTAATTAATTTTTAATTACATTCTGTAATAGCAATTACTTTTTGTAATAGTAATAGTAATTTATCTTGTTTTTACTGTTTCAGTTTTACTATTCAACCATGATGGTAACTTCTTCTTGCTAAGGTGAAAGATAATTCTTTTACTGTTACTATTTAGACTAATCTCCCTTAAATATAATATATTTACTATTTAAAATTTGACTTAATAAGGATACCGCCATATTGGTCGGTTGGCTATTAAATTTAAATTGATTTAAACCTGACTAATCAAGGATACCGCCTATATGGCTGGTTGGTAATTAAATTTTCTTACCGCCTATATGGCAGGTTCATGGACAAATCATACCACCTTTATGGCTGGTCAGACTTAATTTGAATTAATCAGGTTACCGCCTATATGGCTGGTTGGAAATATTATCACAAGTTTACATATTATTTTATGGGAGATATCTAAAAATAGTAAATAGTAAAAGTATTTCATTAGGTAAACTTAAAATGAACTAGACATAGGAATTTTAAGTTTGAGACCTTAGACTCAATAGCCCACGATCTTCCTTGAGGATAAATAACCCTTTAATAGATTTCCTTACAGGATACACATATACCTGTCGGGCGGGGGTAGCCATAATTGGAACTTAAACTTAATGAATCCAAATAATTTGGTTGACATAGACATATGGTTCAATTGGGTTAAACTGGGTATTTGTGTCTGACCATCGACAGAGGCTTTCACATAATTTAGTGTTCCAGGTTAATAAATCAATATATTACCCAGCTATAAGATAACCACTTCATCTTTAAATAATATTGGAAAGATTCACAACCCTAGATAGTTTTTAATATTGATTTTTCTTAAAACCTACTTTCAAACAATTTTATTTACTTGTTTTTAAATTTAGAATCGTCACCATTTCAAATCAATCAAACAACATGTTAGATACTCTTAATCATTTGACCTCATAAAATTAATAGCTTAGGTATTAAGTCCTCGTGGGATCGATACTTTTTATACTACTTGAACGATACGTGCGCTTGCGTTATACGCGTGTGTAAGCACCGGTCATTATCCTTGCTTAGTTAGGTTTAAAACAGTTTAAAATGAATTACCAACCGACCAATATAGTGGTATCCTCATTAAATCAAATTTTAAATAGTGAATATATTATATTTAAGGGAGATTAATCTAAATAGCAGTAATAAAAGTTTTACCTTTCACCCTAGCAGGGGGAAGTTACCTCCTCATGTTGAATAGTAAAAACGGAAAAAGTAAATAAAGTAAATTATTATTATTATAGAACGTAATTAAAATTAAATACAAAACTGAAATTAAAATAAACTAGATAGAAAACTCTTTATTTACATCAGAGAATTTAGAGAGGAAGGTACATCTAAAACTGAAACCTCGAGCTCTATTTATAGACCCCGGTAGGACTCGCGTGTCCCGACGCGTGAGGCTTTGCGCGTCGCGACTCGCAACGTGTCAACTTCTGGTTCATTGGCTTCAGATTCTTATCTGCCACGTGGCATTATGGATAAGGTGATAAGGTGACACGTGGCAAGGCGGCTGGCAACTCAATGATTATGCTGATGTGGCGACGTGTGGTGATAATGATTGTCGGGACTATAGAATGATGACACGTGGCATGCTGTGATTGGCTAATGATGACGTGGCGGTGACGTGGCACGTTGACTCGGTCAACTGGTGATGTGGATGATGACGTGGCTGACACGTGGAGTGACACGTGGCGATGGTGATTGTCGGCACCGTATGATGATGACACGTGGCACGGTGCATGTTAGCAGATCGGCTGTGATGGTGACACGTGGCACGGTTCACGTTAGTAAAGTCAAACTTCTCAGATTATGACATGTGGACCCGTCGCACGTTAGCATAGAGCGGCGCATGTTAGGCGTCGTGACGCACAAAATTACGAAAATTCTTTTTTGTCCGTTTGTCACTATTTTGGCCTCAAATCACCTCCAGAAAGTCCTGAAACTTTATTTATCTACAAAATAACACAAAACATATCAAAATATTCACAAAACTGAAGAAACTATACAAAATATTAAGTTAAATGAGTGGGAAATAGTGATATAATTACCACTCATCACGTCCAAAAGTAAACTCGGGAGACCGGTATAAGTCGTATATCAGAATATTAGTTTCTGGTGGTTTGTCTCAGTGAGCCACGAGTCTAGGGAGACTCGTATAGACATGTAGGTGTTCATAGCGGATGAGCACTGAACGACTCACAGAAGATTCCTAATAGATCATATGCTTGCGTCAATAGGAATCTTCTCGAGTTGAGTAGTATAATGATCATTTGACTTGAGATACCACAGTGGATATATGAGTTATCCTCCACACTTTGATGACAGACACGTCTTTGACCTTTTTAGGTTAGACCTCCGCTTGTTCGTTGGGTGTGGACTGATGCTCATGATATCCGGTGATGTGTCCATAGAGGGTCCGTCAGTCCTGCGTACAGGATTTGGGTATCCACTTCATGAGATTGCGATTTATAAAATCCATGGCCATGGTACACTCGGAAATGAGTTCTGAGTGTTATTGAGAAATCGTGAATCTATACGTCGACAAGATAATACCTTATGAGATTTGACGATTATATCTATGTCTCTGGTATTTATCCAGATACCTATGACGGAAGGATTATACGTATGCGAAGATATCAACTTGTATGGTTCAGCGAGAATATCAGTGGTCGTCATAATTTATGAGTGGGTAAATTATGGACACGGGATTTGATCCCGTGACGGATATACCTGAACTTAGAGAGTCTCACATAATCAAAAATACTAGTAGAGCACTAGGGCGACTTGAAACGAATAATATTGATTATTAAGAAATCGTTTAACGGTTAAATGAAAATTACACATGCGTGGTATTCGGTAATATCCTAAATTAATATGTATGTGTATTTGATACATAATTTGATTAGATATATATTAATTAATTACCGAATATTTTTTGGGACATATGTCAACTTTGAATGTATTTTAACATTTATTGTAAATGTATAAATACATTATACATTTAGATTAAATGGATTAATTAATTAATATGTTAATTTATTTATTTATTAAAAAAATGTATTGGGAATTATTAAGTATATAATTCACATGTATAAGACATGTGTTGGATGCTTTGTAATATTGACATGTGACTTTGTTGGAAATATTGTGGGATAGGATATTTATTTGGTTTTATGTAATTGTTTTATTAAAATCAAATAAATTAAAATTGTTTCTCTCTCCCACTAGGCCAAATTTCGAAATTACCATTTAAAGAAAAGGGAATTGTTCACTTTCTTCTCTAATTCAATTTCAAGAGATCAAAATAGTAAAACCTAAGAGAGAGAAAAATTGGTGAGATGAAATTCAAAGTTTAAGCTTAAAGATTTGGAAAAGGTAAGTTTCTTAATCCTTTAGCTAGGAAAATATTTCTTTTACTTTGTTGAGAATACATTAGATGTATATTTGATTTTCTCTTCACTTGAGTTGAGTTTTGTTTGTTGGATGATTGTTGGGTTGAATTATGCATGTGTGATGGAATTTTAAGCTTAATAAATGTTATTAGAGTTTAATTTTCTCAAGGAAATTTAAGTTTCCATTTTAGAGTTTTTTTATGCCACTTTATATAATCCTAGAATTGTTCTTGGGTATTTTTGGTTGTGGTGAGACTTTAAGAATGTTGGAAAGATTAATTTAAAGCTAGATTGAAAGTCAATTTGATGGAAATTTGATTAATTTGATTAATTGAAATTTCTAGGGTTTATGTGTATTCCAAAATTGGGGCTTTTCATTCTATGGATTAAATTGGATACATTAGATGTATATTAATCATTTTGGTAGTGTTTTGGAAACACTTAATTGTGTAATTGCACTTTTGGACTAAAATGAGCGAAATGTAAAAAGTTTACATTTTAGGCAATTTTCGGCTAAAGGGTAATTTGGGTAATTCCAAATTTGATTTGGGATTAAATATTAAAATAAATAATTTATTTTAATAGTCCAAAGAAAAAATTTTAAAATTCGAAATATCAGATTTTTCACGTTCCGCTGCGCGACCCAGCATAACCGTTAATACGCCAACAAAATGGTATCAGAGCCTGTCTAATTCCTAATCCATAAAATGATTCTAGCATGATATTTGATATGTAATCTAAGACTTATTTCCGTAAACACATGTTTTCTTAGATATGATCTATATAATTTGTTTGACAGTTTAGCGAAAAATTCCCTTTAATAAGGCTTTAAAGTAAATTGTATTTGTGAGTGCTTTTTCCTTGGTCCGCCTTGTCGGTACGTATGTGAATGTTTTCCTGATGTTGTAGCTGTATCTTGCCAAAGTTGTGCAGTTATGGCTGATGGTAGTTCATTTACGCCGGTAGAACTTATATGATAAGAGACAAATTCAAGTGAAAGTGGAAATCCTGAACGTGCCAAAGCTGTCAGGACTACACCGGTAACTTGAGTTTGTCACTAACAAGTTAAGCCTTGAAAATGCCTCATTGTGAATGTGTCAAAGCTGTCACAACGAGAAACGATCAGGACCGAAATTCATGAGTCACTTTTGTGATTGACAATGGTTGTCTACCTAATGAATATACGTAGGCGAGAACGTGCCAAAACAATGAGCCGAAATATATTTATGGGATCTACTTCCTACCGTTGAACTTAATTTGATTATATTATTGATTTATGTTTAGGTATTACAATATTGCATGATTCAGTGGGAGGGCATCATTTAAATTAAAAATCCATGATTTAATTGATGTTATGTTTGATATTGTATGAAACTGTATTATCTGCTAATTTTTTCCTTTCGCTATCTATATGATAGATTTACGATGGCCGGCTATTCGTCTTCCAATCCTTTAGCTCGTATGTTAGATGCGAACAAGCTAATTGGGCCCGAAAATTTTGCTGACTGGGAATTGTATTTGAGGATTGTCCTCGAATCCGAGAGATTATTGTATATGTTAGATGGACCGGTTCCTCTCGCTATACCACCTGAGTCAACACCCGAGGAGCATGCAACCTTCCAGAAATAGAAGGATGATGATCTACAAGTTAAATCATACATCCTCGGATCGTTGACTCCGAAGCTGAAGAGGCAATATATTGATATGCCTGATTCATATAGCATAATCTCTAAGCTTAGGGAGCTCTTTATGAATCAAGAGCAAATTACTGTTCATAGAGTGGCAGTGGAATTGTTTTACCCCTAACTGGATGAGAGTCAACCAATCAGTCCTCATGTTCTTCATATGATTGATTTGATTTATCAATTGAGGCGATATGACTTTCCACTCAATGAAACTCTTGGGCGTAGTTTGATACTAGGCTCACTCTCGAGCACATTTCGCTGTTCTTCCAGTGAGTTGCATAGGATGCTGCTTAATGATGAGGAGGATCTAAAGAATGGAGTTCTGAATCTCATTCTCAAACCTACTTCTCTTTCTGCCGCTTCTCAAAAGAAGGGCAAAGGAAAAAAAAGGCAAGAAGATCGCACCTCAGGGTAAGATAGGGAAACCAAAACCCAAGAGAGCTGTCGAATACACATGCCACCACTGCAGCAAGGTTGGAAACTGAAAGCGTAATTATTCTGAATATCTTGCGCAGTTGAAGAGAGACAGAGCCTCCACTTCAGGTATATTTATTTTTCCCGTTATTGATATCTCTTTAGCTTGTGAAGCTAATTCTTCCAGTTGGATTTTAGACTCTGTTTGTCATGTTCACATCTGCAATTCGTTGCAGGGGCTGAAGGAAAGTAGAAAGCTGAAATCTGGATCTTTGCAATTGCGTTTCAGGAGTGGAGACTCTTTGGATGCAGTTGCAGTTGGAGTATATGAGATTCCCTTATCCAGTGAGAGCATTTTGTTAAATGACTGTTATTTTGTGCCAGGATGTGTGGCAAATATTATATAACTTTTTGTATTAGATACGGAAGGTTTTTGTGTAAATATTAAGAATCGTTCTCTATATTTATATGATAAATATAATATTCCTATCCTTCAATGTGTAAATGAGAATGGTCATTACATTTTGCATCCATCAAGAGATATTTTGAATGTTGGGACTAATAAACGAAATAGATCTGATGTTAATGATACTGAACTATGGCACATGAGGTTAGGTCATATAGGCGTACGACACCTTACCCAGTTGGTTAGGAATGGTTTGATTGAGAATCTAACTATTAAACCTTACCCGACTTGCGAATCTTGTATTCATGGTAAAATGACAAAAGCCTCATTTACCGGTGTAGGACATCGAGACTCAGACTTATTGGAACTAGTACATTCTGATGTATGTGCTCTCATGAGTCTTACTGCTCATAGTGGCTTTTCATACTCCATTACCTTTACCGATGATTGTCTAGGTATGGTTATGTTTACTTGATGAAACATAAATCAGAAACTTTTGAAAAGTTCAAAGATTTCTGAAACGAAGTGGAAAAGAAAAATGGGAAATTCATCAAATGCCTACGATCAGATCGAGGTGGTGAATATATGAGCGGTGAGTTCACTGATTATTTAAAGGAGAATGGGATTCTCGATGAATATACTCCTCCAGATACTCCATAACATAATGAAGTGTCTGAGAGGAGAAATTGAACTTTATTGGATATGGTTCGTTCTATGTTGAGTTATACAGATCTACCATATTACCTGTGGGGCTATGCGCTTCAAACTGAAATTCATCTTTTGAACAGAGTTCCTTCCAAAGATGTTTCTACGGCCCCATATCAGATATGGACTGGTAGGAAATCGAACCTTAATTATATTAGGATTTGGGGCTGTCCTACGTACGTCAGAGTGGCGTATCAGGATAAGCTTTTGCCTCGATGGCAAAATTTTAGGTTTGTTGGGTATCATTCCAATACGAAAGGATATTTGTTCTATGATTTCGAGCGTCAAAACGTGTTCGCAGCTCGCTTCACAAAATTTCTAGAAATAGAATTTTTGGCAGAAGGAGGAGATCATAGACAAGTTGAACTTAATGAAGTTCAGCCAATAACCGACGAACCGTAGAAGGAACATTAGGTTTAAGAAGGTGAAAGATCTTTAACGCACACACTTCGTAGGTCGAGTAGGGTCATAAGACCTCTTGAGCTCTTATCTTTGATACATGACAGAGGTCTTGATATGCTCTTGGTAGAAGAGACTGACCCGGGGACTTACAAAGAAGCGATGTTGGACATCGATTCTGTGAAATGGCAGGAAGCTATGAAATCAGAGTTAGACTCAATGCATCATAATCAAGTCTGGGACTTGGTTCCTTTTCCTGAAGGAATTATCCATGTCGATTGTAAATGGATTTACAAAATGAAGAGATGGCCTGATGGAAGTGTGGAAACTTTCAAGGCCCAGCTGGTAGCAAAGGTTACACACAACGACTAGGTGTCGACTATGATAAAACCTTTTCGCCAGTAGCGATGTTGAAGTCTATTAGGATTTTATTGGCTATAGCTGGCTACCATGACTACGAGATTTGGAAAATGCATGTCAAAATGTCATTCTTGAATGGATTTCTTGATGAAGAAATCTATATGGATCAGCCGGAGGGTTTTGCGTCCAGCCAAGAATTAGATATGGTTTGCAACCGTAAGAAGTCCATTTATAGACTTAAACAAACTTCACGGAGTTGGAATCTTTGATTTGATGAGGTTATTAGATTGCCTGGTTTCCTCAAGAATACAAAAGAATCATATGTGTATAAAAAGGTCAGTGGGAGCATGGTGGTGTTTTTGGTACTCTATGTGGACGACATCCTGATCATTAGGAATAATATCATGATGATGCGGGGCGTAAAAACTTATCTCTGTAAGAACTTCTCTATGAAAGATCTGGGTGAAGCTTCTTATATCTTGGGTATAAAACTCTATAGAGATAGAGAAAAGAAGCATATTGGATTGTCTCAATCCATGTACATAGATAAGATCTTAGAAAGGTATAATTTCAGTAACTGTAAGACTGTTAACATACCTTTCCGACATGGTATACATCTTTCGAAGAAAATGTGTCCGCAAACTGAAGATGAGAAGATTAGAATGTTTAATCTTCCTTATGCTTCGTGTTTAGGTAGCATTATGTATGCCATATTGTGTACGCGACCTGATATTAGTTACTCGGTTAGTGTAACCAGTAGATATCAATCAAATCCAAGTAACGACCATTGGATGGCCGTTGAACATATCCTGAAGTATCTCAAAGGTACTAAGGATAAGTTTTTGATTTATGGAGAATGAGAACTACAAGTTAATGGATATACAGATTATGATTTCCAATCAGATCCGGATGATAGAAAGTCTACATTGGGATTCATATTTACCCTTAATGGTGCTGCAGTTAGTTGGAAAATTTCCAAATAGGTATCGACAGCTGATTCCAACACAGAGGCGGAATATATTGCGGCTTCTGAGGCTGCAAAAGAAGCTGTCTGGATTAGAAATTTTGTCACAGAATTGGGAGTTTTCCCAAGCATTGAGAATTCGATTCCTTTGCACTGTGATAATATCGGAGCTCTTTCGCAAGCAAAAGAACCCATGGCACATCAAAAATCGAAACATGTGGAGCGAAAGTACCATATCATTCGAGAGATTGTGTCGTGTGGAGACATTGTCATATGCAAGATACAAAGTGAAGACAATGTAGCAGATCCGCTTACCAAGGCCATACCTCCTAAGTTATTTGATAAGCACACAGAAGGCGATGGGTATTAGATACCATTGGGAGAAATTGTTGGAGTTGGTACTCGCCGTGCCGATTTGTCATGTATTTCCTTGTAAATATGTGTATGAACAATATTTTGTTATGAATAAAATTTACAGTTTCGTCAATATTTTTTTATTAGAAATGGTAAAGACGTATATGACCTATGAATGATTAAGTTGTAACGTAATTGCAAAAGCGATTCAATTGACATTGAGAAACGTTATAACAATATCATTCTTAAACAGTTCCTGGCCAAGGTTTACATTCTTGGT
The DNA here is from genome assembly GCA_019454045.1 of Zanthoxylum bungeanum. Taxonomy (NCBI): domain Eukaryota; kingdom Viridiplantae; phylum Streptophyta; class Magnoliopsida; order Sapindales; family Rutaceae; genus Zanthoxylum; species Zanthoxylum bungeanum. Next base: position 130,530 of record SKCR01030220.1, read on the forward strand.
CTGAAAGTAAACCCGAGAGACCGGTACATGTCGTATATCAAAATATTAGTTTCCGATGGTTTATCTTAGTAAGCCACGAGTCTAGGGAGACTCGTATAGACATGTAGGTGTTCATAGCGGATGAGCACTGAATGACTCACAGAAGATTCCTAATAGATTGTACGCTTGCGGCAATAGGAATCTTCTCGAGTTGAGTGGCATAATGATCCTTTGACTTGAGATACCACAGTGGATATATGAGTTATCCTCCACACTTTGATGACAGTCACGTCTTTGAACTTTTTAGGCTAGACCTCCGCCTCTTCGGTGGGTGTGGACTGATGCTCATGATATCTGGTGATGTGTCCATAGAGGATCCTTCAGTCTTGCGTACAAGATTTGGGTATCCACTTCATGGGATTGCGATTTATCAAATCCATGGCCATGGTACACTCAGAAATGAGTTCTGAGTGTTATTGAGAAATCGTGAATCTATACGTCGACAGGATAATAACTTATGAGATTTGATGATTATATCTATGTCTCTGGTATTTATCCGGATACCTATGACGGAAGGATTATACGTATGCGAAGATCTCATCTTGTATGGTTCAGCGAGAATATCTGTGGTCGTCATAATTTATGAGTGGGTAAATTATGGACACGAGATTTGATCCCGTGACGGATATACCTGAACTTAGAGAGTCTTACATAATCAAAAATACTCGTAGAGCACTATGGCGACTTGAAACGAATAATATTGATTATTCGAAAATCGTTTAACGGTTAAACAAAAATGACACATGCGTGGTATTCGGTAATTTCCTAAATTAATATGTATGTGTATTTGATACATAATTTGATTAGATATATATTAATTAAATACCAAATATTTTTTGGGACATATGTCAACCTTGAATGTATATTAACATTTATTGTAAATGTATAAATACATTATGCATTTAGATTAAATGGATTAATTAATTAATATGTTAATTAATTAATTTATTAAATAAATGTATTGGGAATTATTAAGTATATAATTCACATGTATAAGACATGTGTTGGATACTTTGTAATGTTGACATGTGACTTTGTTGGAAATATCAGTGGGATTGAATATTTATTTGGTTTTATGTAATTATTTTATTAAAATCAAATAAAGTAAAATTGTTTCTCTCTCCCACTAGGCCAAATTTCGAATTACCATTTAAAGAAAGGGGAATTGTTCACTTTCTTCTCTAATTCAATTTCAAGAGATCAAAATAGTAAAACCTAAGAGAGAGAAAAATTGGTGAGATCAAATTCAAAGTTTAGGCTTAAAGATTTGGAAATTTAAGGTAAGTTTCTTAATCCTTTAGTTAGGAAAATGTTTCTTTTACTTTGTTGAGAATACATTCGATGTATATTTAATTTTCTCTTCTCTTGAATTTGAGTTTTGCTTGTTGGATGCTTGTTGGGTTGAATTATGCATGTGTGATGAATTTTAAGTTTAATAAATGTTGTTGGAGTTTAATTTTCTCAAGGAAATTTAAGTTGTCATTCGAGAGTTTTTTATGCCACTTTATATAATCCTAGAATTGTTCTTGGGTATTTTTGGTTGTGGTGAGACTTTAAGAATGTTGGAAAGATTAATTTAAAGTTAGATTGAAAGTCAATTTGATTAACTTGATTAATTGAAATTTCTAGGGTTTATGTGTATTTCAAAATTGGGGCTTTTCATTCTATGGATTAAATTGGATACATTAGATGTATATTAATCATTTTGGTAGTGTTTTGGAAATACTTAATTGTGTAATTGACACTTTTGGACTAAAATGAGCAAAATGCAAAAAGTTTACATTTTTGGTAATTTTTGGCTAAAGGGTAATTTGGGTAATTCCAAATTTGATTTGGGATTAAATATTAAAATAAATAGTTTATTTTAATAGTCCAAAGAAAAAATTTTGAAATTCGAAAAATCGGATTTTTCACGTTCCGCTGTGCGACCCAGCATAACGGTTAATACGCCAACATATTGGTGGTGACTACTTTCATCATCTGGACATATTGTTCCATTTAATAACATAAAGTACCAAGTTCGACGTCACGTATCTCTGCCGTGGGAGCATCTCCGGGATCTAAAAATTTCAGTTTAAATTTAAGAGTGAGATATGATTTTTGTCTCTAATAATGTATCTTATTTTATCCTATTTAAATTTAGGTGACTAGTTTGATAATCAAATATATTCTCATGCTAACGCGTCTGTTATAACGACGATATTCTCACTTAGGAGGTGTTTAAATGCTGGTTCAATCTAATGACCCAATCGGACCTGAATTTATTGGGTTTGAAATATTGAAATTATTGGGTCATATTTTTTCAACCCATGTTGAGTTTAACAAACTAAACACACAGTGAGCATAACAAATATCGTATAATTATTGTGACAACAATAAGAATTGATTACCAAGTTCTATCATTCAAAAAGATGATGAAATCAATTGAGAAAATTCAATCGGATTGGAGGAAATGAATATGTGTTGTTGATGGTGTTTTCAGGCACTATGATATTTAAAACAGCACGACAATGATAGAAGGGTAATTCTCTTCTTGGGTGAGATCATTAATACCGACCCGACCCATAAAAAGCCAGCAGTAAGGGCCCGAGCGCTTTACAATAAAAGACCGACCACCTTATAAGTTACAAGACCGACCACAACAAGAAGAGACCGAGCACTTGAATTCAAGATGACCGGACACTTATCAGGTCGACAGCAGCATTCCCAGTACAAAAGACTATCATGACCGACCACATGAAGACCGGGAGTATGACGGGATATGCTCCAGAAGATAAGTTATCCTACTTTCATAGGAAAACTGAGGAGTCAGAGTCCTAGTAGGATAAAGGAAGTAAAAGATAGATTTGATAAAGGTTTCCTTGAGGGAGCAGGAGATTGTTTCAACTAGGAAACCTCATACTAAGAGGAATCTGATTTATTCACTATTATAAGTAGAAGGGTAGAGTATGTGTAAAAGGCATCAGAATCATCAAGCTCTGACTTGTAAAACACAAAAAAGATCTGAGAATCGTGTTTGAGTAATAAAAGTATCATCTTGTTTGTGTCCATGGACGTAGGTCGGATCCAAATCCAACAAACCACGTTAAACCTTTTTGTTGATTGGCGCATTATCTATCTTCTGCTAAATTTGCTTTTGGTTCCCACATAACCAAACAAATTCACTATTGATGGAGGATTACCTCGGGAGTGATATCCCATATTGTCCTGAGACCAAAATCCACCGTCAACAGTTGGCACCGTCTGTGGGGAACTTTCAATAAAAAGCAACTCACGTAGTAAGACAATGGCAGAAGGTGGAAATCATCAATCTTCAGAGAGTCCGGCAACAGACTGGATGAAAAAGATGGAAGAAAACACGAAATCCATGATAGATCGGCTGGAGAGAATGGAAGGAACGAACAACGAGAGACCCGAAGGCGGAACCAGTCGAAGAAAAGGTGAGAAAGAAGAAGGGAAAAGGGTGGTAGATACCAGTGAGGATGATGGACCCAGGAGGAGGGGCCCCTACGGGATAAAATCTGTGGTTGTAGAAAAAGATTCACAAACAGAGGACACATGGGAAGAGGAGGAAAGAGGACGAAGAGGAAAATCACCTGATCCCTCCTATGATAGCCTCCACGACTCCCGAAGAGAAGGCAGGGAATATAGCGAGGATGTGCGAGAAATTTCAAACCATGAGGAACGCCGCACCCGGGGCATAGGACGCGCAGAGAGGCACATAAAACAACACGGCAGCACAACCAGTGAGATAAAGTCTTGGTTAAAAAAGGAGATGACCAAGTGGGGGGTAGGCCTCAAGGCTGACGCAAGTGATGCCCGGGACGGTGAGGAGGAATCTCCCATCGCGGAAAAAATAAGGTCGGCAAAATTCCCAAAGCGATTCAACATGCCGACCATGGCACCCTACAAAGGCCACTCTGACCCGAAATCGCACATCGAAAGCTTTGTCTTGTTTATGGAAGTCCAGGGAGTAGTAGGAGATGCCATCTGCAAAGTGTTCCCCCTAACTTTAGGTGGACCCGCCATCCTATGGTACAGAAGTCTGGCTCCGGGGAGCATCGGAGGCTTCACACAACTTAAGAAGTCGTTCATTCGATACTTTAAAGGGGTCTGCGTCCCCAAAAAAACAATTGGAGAATTGAGACTTATGAAGCAAGGAGATGACGAGCCCCTGAAAAATTTTATTGAGAGATACCACAACATGGTACTGGAAGTCGGGGGATATGAGTCCCTAGAAGCCCTAGAAAGCTTAAAGGGAGCCCTAAAGGTCGGGAGGTTATGGACTCATCTAAGAATCCAGGACACGCCAGATTATGCCACCGCTCTAGAGGTAGCCCGGAAGTTCGTCTTGGTAGAAAGCGAAGAAAAGATCTCCCGAATGGGGACGACCATTCGGGAAAGGACAGCAAGAACAGAGGCCCCCCGACGACCGGACAGGGAATTCAAAAAACTCAATCCGAGACCCAAATAATTCAAACCAATGCCTCGAAGAGATCAGGAAATAGGGGTCGCGACCTAGGTGAATCATGTAGTCCGAGAAGAAACATATATTCCCATGAGCAAGCCACCAGGGCAAATTATCATGGAGATACAGAAAAAATGCCTCTTGATAGAACCCGACCTCAGGAGGTTCCCCCGGATAAAAGAAACAAGAAATCTTACTGTGTACATCATAATCTTATGGGACACACGGCGGACGAATACAAAGATCTGCGGGAACAGATGGAAGACCTAGCCCGAAATGGGTATCTAAATAGTTATATCGACCATGAAACCATGGCGGCCAGACAGAGGGCACGAAATCGACAGGTGAACATCATCGCAGGGGGAAGTACACTGGCCGGGGACTCTAACCGGTCAAGAAAGAACTATAGCCGAGCTGAAGGGGCAGAGGTGCTAGGAACAAAAAGACCCCCGACACTACAAGGGGGTCGGTCGGTGCCCATAATGTTCACTGACGAGGATGCACGATGGGTGAGTTTTCCCATGATGATGCGCTGATAATCAAAGCTACAATCAGCGACACAGAGGTGGATAGAATCCTGGTAGACCCCGGAAGCGCGGTAGACATAATATCCAAAGAAGCTTTATAAAGCCTGGGAGTAGAATACGTAACCCTAACTAATGACGGCACCCCCTATATGTTTTGGAGGCTCAACGGTCATCCCGCTGGGACGAATACAACTGGCAAAAACCATCGGAACTCACCCAAGAACCCGGACAGTCATGGTAAACTTCACACCGTGGTGGACTGCCTGAGCAGTTACCAAGTCATTGTCGGCCGGCCTTTTATGATGAAAACAAAGGCTGCGATGTCCAGTTACTACTTGAAACTGAAATTTCCTACCCGGGAAGGGATCAGAATCATATGCGGAAGTCAGAAGATAGCCCGTAGTTGTTTGGCCACTCTCTCAAGAGAAACCCTCTGCATCGAAGGAAGCACCAGGAAGAGGCAAATGGGGGAAGACGAGGAAAATCCAAGGAAGGACCCGGGTCCTCGCCCGGATAAAGTTGCCCGGCTAGAGGCAGCCGAAGAATTAGAAGAAGTCAACCTGTTCGGACCGAATAAAAGCATAAAGATAGGGGGAACTTGGACGAAATCCTAAAAAAGGACCTGCTGGAATGCCTACGGGAGTACCTCGACATCTTCGCATGGGGACACAATGACATGCCCGGGATTGATACAAAGTTCATCAGTCACCGCTTGGCAGTAAACCCGACACACAAACCGGTTAAACAGAAAAGAAGAATCTTTAACCAAGAACGGTGCAGAGCAGTGGCATCCGAAGTGGAAAAACTGTTAAAAGCAGGCTTCATCAGAGAAGTCAAGTACCCAGAATGGGTTTCGAACGTGGTATTGGTAAAGAAAGCAAACGGGAGGTGGATTATGTGCGTGGACTTCACCGACCTCAACAAGGCGTGCCCGAAGGACAGCTTCCCACTGCCAAACGTAGATCAGCTAGTAGATACGATAGCCTGCAAGGGACTGCTGAGCTTTATGGACGCCTTCTCAAGATACAACCAGGTCAAAATTGTACCCTGCTGACGAGGAGAAAATAACTTTTGTCACCGATCAGGGGCTTTACTGTTATAAAGTAATGTCCTTCGGATTAAAAAACGCAGGAGCCACCTTTCAAAGACTGGTCAACAAGATTTTCAAACCACTCATTGGCACAACAATGCTGGTGTATGTTGACGACATGATAACAATGTCTGAGGCGCCAGGGTGTCACGTGACCGACCTGAAGAAAACCTTTGAGTTATTGAGGAAATACCATTTAAAACTCAACCCAGAAAAGTGCGCCTTCGGGGTGGCCTCCGGGAAGATTTTAGGCTACATGGTGAGCTCCAGGGGCATAGAAGCAAATCCGCAAAAGATACAAGTCGTACTGGACTTGAAATCTCCCAGGACGGTGAAAGAAGTTCAAAGTCTAACCGGCAGGCTAGCCGCGCTTAACCGATTCATCTCCCGAGCAACCGAAAAATGCCACCCTTTCTTCAAAGCCATCAAGAAAGCCCAAAAGGGGATCGACTGGACTCCGGAGTGCGAGGAGGCCTTCCAACAACTGAAACAATATCTAGCACAGCCCCCGCTCCTAGCAAAACCTCTCCCAAGAGAGACATTATACTTGTACTTGGCTGTTTCAAAAAACGCAGTAAGTTCGATGCTGGTGCAAGAGGCCGACCAAATCCAAAGACCAGTATATTATGTCAGCAAAGCCCTGTTGGACACAGAAACCCGGTATCTCGTACATGAACTAGTCGCCCTATCTTTGATCACCGCAGCTCGGAAATTGCGGCCTTACTTCCAAGCCCACCCTATCAAAGTTTACACCGACCACCCCTTGCGGAAGATCTTACAAAAACCAGAGGCCTCGGGAAGGTTGATGAAGTGGTCGGTGGAGTTAAGGGAGCACGACATCTCCTACCTTCCAAGGGTAGCAATGAAAGGACATGCTTTGGCAGATTTTGTTGCAGAATTCACCGAACCCCAGATCTTGACGGTAGGGGAAGACAAGTGGGAGATGTCAGTGGACGGGTCTGTCAGCTCACAGTGCGGCAGAGCCGGGATCGTGTTAAAAAATAACAATGGGGAAGAAGTATTGTTTGCCTTAAGGTTCGCCTTCGAAACCACGAACAATGAGGCAGAGTATGAAGCAATCCTGGCCGGATTAAGACTATACACGGTAATAGGAGTCCACGACGTAATAGTAAGAAGTGACTCACAGTTTGCTATTCAGCAACTAAAAGGCGAATTCCAGGCTAGGGAACCTAGCATGAGAGCCTACTTGACTGAGGTAAAGAGGTTAATAGAAAAAATTAGGGACATTCGCTTTGAACAAGTCGGACGAGAAGACAACGGCGAAGCGGATTCTCTTGCACGGCTCGCATCTTCAATAAAGACAGAGAATCCCATAACAGTCCCCCTAATCTGCCTCCGAGAAAAAAAGCGTAGGGGAACTCGAAGTATGAACCTTGGATAAAGAAGATGAAACTTCATGGCTGCAACCGATCAGAAAATATTTGGAAACAGGAGAGACACCCGAGGACAGAAAGGAAGCAAGAAAACTAAAATTCAAAAGCACCAAGTTTTCCTTAATCGAATAGGTACTCTACCGAAGAGGCTACATCGTACCCCTCCTGAGATGCTTCGCGAAAGAGGAAGCAGATTATGTGCTCAGGAAATCCACGCAGGCATCTGTGGAAGTCACAGCGGAGGAAGATCAATCGCCTTTAAAGCCTTAAGACAAGGATTTTACTGGCCGACCATGCATCAGGACGGTATGAGGGTAGCTCAAAAATGTGAAGGTTGTCAGAAGAATGCCAACCTCCACCACCAGCCGGCAGAGCAGTTAACCATCCTATCCAGCCCCTGGCCATTTGCACAGTGGGACTAGATATCATAGGACCAATGCCAAAAGGGCGAGGGCAGGCAAAATACGCAATCGTTGCTATAGACTATTTCACAAAATGGGTAGAAGCCGAGTCACTATCCACCATCACGGAGAAGAATGCCACAGAGTTTTTAAAAAAGAAGATTATCTGCAGGTTCGGAATTCCCCGGGCAATCATCACCGACAACGGGAAACAATTCGATAGCAAAGGATTCAGGAAGCTCTGCGAAGACCTCCAGATCGCCCTAAAATTTGCCTCGCCAGCCCATCCCAAGTCAAACGGACAGGTCGAGGCAACGAACAAAACCATCAAGGCAAACCTCAAAGCTCGGCTCGGATCATGCAAGGGCTTATGGGTCGAAGAATTACCAGAAGTGCTATGGGCACATCGGACGACCTACAAAGATTCCACAGGGGAGTCACCGTTTTCCCTATCATACGGATGTGAGGCCGTAATTCCAGCAGAAATTGGAGTAGCAACTCACAGGGTCCGCCACTTTAGGAATGAGCAGAACGAAGAACTTATCAAAAACCACCTCGACCTGATCGAGGAAATGAGAGAGAGATCAGCTATGAAAGCAGCGGTCTACCAACAAAGGATGGCCCGCTTCTATAACAAAAGAGTTCGAACCCGCTCCTTCCTCCCGGGAAACTTAATATTGAGAAGGGTCACCTTAAACACCCGGTGACCAGAGGAGGGCTCGCTAGGTGCCAAGTGGGAATGGCCATACAAAATCACAGAGGTGGTAAGGCCAGGGGCTTACTTCTTGGAACGGATGGACGGCACAAGATTAAAAAAATCATGGAACGCCGAGATGTTGAGAAAATACTTTCAGTAAATTCTCTCTTCCTCCTCTTCTTTGGCAGCAACCCAATAAGGGACAGAAATTCAAATACAAAGTCTCTCTCAAAATGACCCACAGAGAGTTGTAAGAAGGGCAGTATGTCCCCGAATATAAATAAAACTTTCTTTTTTCACCCGCTCTTCTAAAAATAATTTTGCAAAACCGTATTCAAAACCCCGGGGACATACTCAATACAACGGTCCAGAGTCAAAAGCACAAAACCTGCAACTACCCGACCACGGCTACCACCATAAAGAAGCACAAGTCACACCAGAATCAGTCGACTCCATACAAGCATTAAACAGCAGGGACGAAGGTGAATCAGAGCATAGATCCGTGAGAAGCATAGCACGGGGAGGGATGATACCCCCGTGGTGATTGCTTGCTCTAAGTGTTACCAAACATAAAGAGGAATATGCCCTTAAAGCTTCGAACACCTCGGGGCTGGATCTTGTTCCGCCGAGGTCACTTGACTATTCGGCTCGGGGTCGGGTTACGTCCCACCGAGTCATGCTCATTGGTCTGGGGACGGGACATTCCCCCAGAACCAAGTATCTCTCTTAGCTCGGGGTCCTCAGAATATTCAGGGACATACTCGATGCATAGGATTTGTGAGAAGCATAGCACAGGGCTGGATGATACCCACGTGGCGATTGCTTACTCCAGTGTTACCGAACATAAGGAGGAACACGCCCTTAATGTGTCGAGCACTCTTTTGATCCTCACTTACACGATGTAATGGATCCGTGGAAAGCATAGCATGGGGGATGATGATGCCCCCGTGACGATTGCTAGCTCCAGTGATGTCGGACCTAAGGAGGAATATACCCTTAGTATCCCGGACACTCTTTGATCCCGACGTATAGAGGATGTGCCCTTACCATTCAAACGCTCTCTGATCCAAATCCTAGTTCGCCGGGACACTGAATTGAAAGGTTCAGAATTATGTTTTGGAGACCTCGGACAGGACGCTGTTCTAAGGTATACGTGCTATTGTTTAGACTTTTTTGATTTTATTTTCCAAAATTTTATTTTTTCATCGGTCTGAAAAGGGGACGCCCAAGACAGATTCGATAGGGCTTCAAAGGTTGATTCCCTTCCCTTCGGAGCAAGTCCCAATAATTTTTCGGCTCGTGCCTGGACTCGTTCCGCCGAGGCCACTTTATTAATCAGCTCGGGGCTGGATTCGTTTCGCCGAGACCGCTTGGATATTTAGGCTCGGGGCTGGATTACGTTCCGCCGAGGCCATTCAGTTATTCGGCTCGGGGCTGGATTTCGTTCCGCCGAAGCCACTTGGTTATACAGCTCGGGGTCGGGCCACATCCCCCGAGCTGGGGACGAAACATTCCCCCAGGGCCAAGTGTTCCATACAGCTCGGGGTCGGGTTACGTCCCACCGATTGCATCTAATCATTCGTGTCCTTCACAATTCAGAGTCCATCCTCAACCACTGAATGAATTGGGTCTCGGTTCGTATTACCCCTCTCGAAAAATCCTTAAATAATCATTTGAAGAAGAGTACCCAGAACAAGGAACAGAAGAGAAAAGCAGAAAACATATATATATATATATCAAAAAAAAAAAAAATTGTTTATTACAAAAAAAAAAAACAAGTGTACACAGGGCCCCGTCCGGGTTACCCCTTTTTTAATCAGCCCGCACAGGGGCAGGAAGTTCTTCCTCGGCTGGCTTAGACGATGGAGGGATCAGCTCGGTCTCAAGAACGGGAACAGCAGCTTCAACATCGGCAACACGGAAGACCTCTACTTCAAGAATGGGAGGTGGAATCTCAGGATAGTCCTCGCCGGGAGCAGGAACCTCAGGTCGGCTTTCATGGGAAACCTGAGAGACCGGATCAACCGAAATCGGGTCGGGATCCATCGCCCCATCGGAAGAAGGGGGAGCCACTTCTGGAACTCCTCCTCGGATATTTCCCCTTTACAGAAACGGATGGCTGCATGGACTGGCCCCATATCCAGGTCAGGCAGCACCATTGGTATAATTTAAGCACAATCACCGACCCCTTCAAGACGAATGGAGTCCCTCTCAGCCTCCCACTCGAGCTCCTTATCCCTAAGCTCGGCACGGGCCCGTCCCAGTTCCTCCTCCTTGGCCCGCAGCTTATATTCCACACTGCCCACTTCCACCTTGAGGATCCCAATCTCAGTCCGGGCGTCCACCAAACTTGCCTTAGCCTCTTCAGCGTTCTTCCGCTCCAGAGTGGCAGCAGCCTTAAGGACTTTGTTTGTTTTTACAGCCTCAACCGCAGCCAGCTCATGGTCCATATTCCTCTCCTCGGCACTAGCCAGCTTGGCCTCCACTTCAGAAAGACGATTCTGAAGCCTCTGGGCTTGACCGCCCTCGGACAAAAGGCTTATAAATATGTCCTTATTTTTGACCGCCAAATGATTTGCCTGCCGAAAAGAAAAAAAAAAGTTAGAAAAATAAAAACAAAGTCTGAAAGACTCCACGAATATAGAAGAGAAGTAAAAGAAGTGATCTGGGCCAGCTGGGAGCACAACTTGGAAACTACCTCCTCGGGTGAAAGGTCCTCAAACCTTGGAATCTTCTCAGGAGGTACGGCCCCGGCTAACTCATTGAAAACCAGTACCAAATGGGAAGTAGCCTCCCTAATATTCTTCCCAAGGTCATCAACTCCAAGAACAACAGCACCCTTCAATTTCTTGGAAGGACCCTCCTGCCGAACTGGAGTCTCTCTGCTCGGAGCCTCCTCCTCCTCCAATTCCCACCTCAATTGGGTATCCACAGCTCCAAACCGACGCTTCCTCCTCCTGGAGGGTCTTGGAGGGCTAGCAGGACGGGTGGCACCCATTGGGGGCACCCGAGGAGATGAAGATAGACCCTGAGAGCTCGGCCGTTCTGCCTCCACAGCCACCTTTCTATCCTCAAAAGATTCAGGACGTTTTCGAGAAGTACCAGCCCCACCTGGGCTAGTTTTTTTCGCGGCACCGGTCAACCGATCAAGGTACTTTGGTCTCCTCGACATGCCTGCAAAAAGACAAAGACGAAAAAAAAAGGTTCAGGACCTGAGCATACAAAAAAAAAAAAAAAACAGAGAAGAAAAAAGACGACACCAAACATGGTAAATAAACATGGGAGTTGGTTAGAAGATCAACATGCATCTACCTATTCGACCCGAGACCTTAGGAGGAACGGTCCGAACGAGCCTCGATTAAAAAAATACCGCATCGTTTACCAACTCCCTCCAATGAGCGGCATACCGCCGAGACCAGAATACCCGCTGCCGGACCTGGTGGGAGACCTTGAGAGCATCCCTCCAACAGGCTAGGAGGAATAGAAAAAAGGGTAAGAATCCAAACATAAAAAAAAACTAAGGGCAGAAAAGCTAAGCTTAATCTCCTAACCTCTCGCTCTAAAGATGTCCGGAACCAAGATCTCCTCTTCATCCGACCTCAGGGTCCGTCCCCAATCTCCAGTGGCCAGAACCAAAGATCTTTGAAATTCTTATTGGAGTCAGGGAGTTTTTGGACGACGTTGACGAACTATCGTAAGCAGAAAGGTAGTACCACCCGTGGTGAGTCTTTGGGTTGGCATTCAACCGATATAACCTCTTCACTTCTTCAAAAGAAGGTTCTCCAAGCCCCGCCCGTTGCCAAGCTACATACAACCCGGCCAAAATCCTCCAACTATTTAGACTTAGTTGACAGGGGGAGACCTCCATCTCGGCCAGCATCCAGGCAAAGTAGGGTTGAATTGGCAACCGGAGCCCGCATTCGAAGAAAGCTGGAAGAAGGGCCACAGAACCTTCGTCAGGCTGACTAGCACGATCACATGGAAGAGGGACCTCAAGAGCAATGTCTATCGGGATGTCATATCGTTGCCGAAGCTGTGCTAGATCATCCTCGGTTATCTTAGAGGGCCGAACCATGTCCAGAGCCGAGCTGTCAAAGTCACCGGGCTCCGGATCCTTCCGAGGAACCCTTTGATGGTAAGAATCTTGTTCGATCTCAGAAGGAGTGAGGGTAGTATCAAGGTCTTCCACGCTGGGTGCTCCCGAGCTAGAGGAAAGCTCTTCAGCAATAGGGGCCAAGGGTTTAGCAGAGTTTTCAGGAGGAGAACTGTCATTAGACATCCTAGACGTCCGGAAAATAAAAAGGAAGGGGAAGTCAGTCTATAGCTAAAACTCTAAAACTGCTCAGGGATTCCGAGAAAGCTAAGCAGGTGGGTTCTAAAATGCCCTAACAAAATCCGACAGCCATAAGTCACTCCCTAGCAATATCAAAGCTAACAAAGGATTCAAAACACACAAAAAGAGAAGAGGTCGTTCAGAGAACTTACTTGTTTCTTTCAGAAAGACTGAAGATTGCACAACACGGTTTGCTCCTCCCCTAAATTCGCAGGTCACAGCGGGGAAAAAAGAAAGACTCACGGCTGAAAGAAACTCCGGGAGTACTGAGTCAAGTGAGTCACGGTTGAAATATTCACAGGAAGGAGAGAAAATTTTGCCAAAAAGATTGCACAGTAAAAGCCCCGTCTTTTTATAGTCATGAGTGGGACGCTCATGGCCGTTGGATCGAGAAAAGAAACCCGGATGGACGCCAAATGTCAACTGAAAAGGAGGTCTGCCAAAATCAAACGAACGGTTGAGATCAGCACATTATTAAAACGCCTCTACACGGTCGATTCACTTTCTTTTTTGGCGGGAATCCGACAGATGATTGACAAGTGTCACACTTAAGAAAAACCCTAAAGGTGATTTGATGGGCATTTAAACAGACGTGACTGTTGTGCGTCTCAAGAAGAGGTGCTTGAAAAGAGGCGACGAAAATTTCGATTCAACTCCGGATCGACCACCAACAAAATCAGCACACCATCTTTATATAGTTCCCGGCACCAACTCGTATACTCGTTGGAACCAAGAACTAGGGGACAGATGTTGATGGTGTTTTCAGGCACTATGATATTTAAAACAGCACGACAAGGATATAAGAGTAATTTCCCTTCTTGGGTGAGATCATTAATACCGACCCGACCCATAAAAAGCCAGCAGTAAGGGCCCGAGCGCTTTACAATAAAAGGCCAACCACCTTATAAGTTACAAGACCGACCACAACAGGAAGAGACCGAACACTTGAATTCAAGATGACCGGACACTTATCAGGTAGACAGCAGCACTCCCAGTACAAAAGACTATCATGACCGACCACATGAAGACCGGGAGTATGGCGGGATATGCTCCAGAAGATAAGTTATCCTACTTTCATAGGAAAACTGAGGAGTCAGAGTCCTAGTAGGATAAAGGAAGTAAAAGATAGATTTGATAAAGGTTTCCTTGAAGGAGCAGGAGATTGTTTCAACTAGGAAACCTCATACTAAGAGGAATCTGATTTCTTCACTATTATAAGTAGAATGGTAGAGTATGTGTAAAAGGCATCAGAATCATCAAGCTCTGACTTGTAAAACACAAAAAAGATCTGAGAATCGTGTTTGAGTAATAAAAGTATCATCCTATTTGTGTCCGTGGACGTAGGTCGGATCCAAATCCACCGAACCACGTTAAATCTTTTTGTTGATTGGCGCATTATCTATCTTCTGCTAAATTTGCTTTTGGTTCCCACATAACCAAACAAATTCACTATTGAAGGAGGATTACCTCGGGAGTGATATTCCCATATTGCCCTGAGACCAAAATCCACCGTCAACATGTGTATTTATAGTTTTGTTTATTACAACATTTCTTTGAAATGAAATTTATTACAAGACGACAATAAGAGCTGCAATGTTTTAGAAAATAGAATATTGGATAATAAAACATCTAACATGTACAAAAAAAATAAAGGTAGTTGAGATGATAGTGTTTGAATGGATGCGTGAGTGGATTAAGAGAGATTTGGTGTAGCATCGATTAGGTAGAAGATGAGAGAAACGGGATTAAAATGGTTCAGGTACATATAATGTAGATCTCTAAGCGTTCGAGTGAGAAAATGAGAACAAATAATATCGCTAGCGGTCAAATTAGATTGGGAAAGACCTATGTTGACATGTACATAAATCATAAAGAGATATTTATATTTTACCAAGTTTAATGAGATAACGATTTCAAATAGAACACAATGATATCAAAAGATCCAAATAACCGACTTTTATAGGAAAAAAATTTGATTTGGTTTGGTTCCCTCATTGCAAAATCATATAAGTAACAAAATTAGGCACTCTATTGAACCCGATAATTTTACAGGGAAAAGCTAAACTCAATGAACCTGCTGATAAACTTGGGCACCAATAATAGCTGTAATGTTCTTACTTACTGCAACTATGTTGATGAAGGAAAATGTGATTGGGAAAGCAACTATGTCCATATGCAACATTGAGTCCAGCCTGCTGTTAATGGTATGTCATCTACACCACCAACCAAGGAATGTTGTGCAGTGATGAGTGGTGCCAACTTCCCAAGTCTTTGTAGCTGCATTTGGGATTAACCCCAGGCATGCCTTGGCTTTGCCAATGAAATTTGGCCTTCAAACCCCACCTGAATGCCCTGGAAAATTGTGAAAATTGTTTTCTTTTATATATATAGCATCCCACACCCTGATTATACAGGAATTGAAGGAGCATCTTCACCACAAACAAGCAGGAGGATTGAAATCAGATTACTTAAAACTAGAAAATACATAAATCATTCCAGAACCACTGATACATTTATTCAATATATTTGTACTTGGTAGATATTTTCCTTATCCATGGGACTACAGACATTTCAGATTTGAAATAAAAAAAAAAAAAAAAAACACCCATATAACTACTGGGAACACCTTCCAC
>SKCR01030221.1:0-144893 GCA_019454045.1 Zanthoxylum bungeanum
AGGTCCGACCATGGGGGAGATGCTCCGACCTCATACCGATGAGTAATTGTTGTGATATTTTTATATCGTACCGCAAGTGTACGGTGTCAAGTTTTAGTATAAATATGAGTGTAGAGTGTCGAACCCACAGGGATTGCGTTAACTCGCACTAATTACTACAATTGATAATCCTAACTTTATTTAGAAAATAATTAATAAAGATTTTAATAAATAAATAAAATATAAAACAATAAAATATGAGGAACTAATACGATAGAGATTCTGGATCCTGATTTCACCTAGCTGTCACCTATGTATTTGTCATGCCAATTAATCCTTATTCAGTTATATTGTTTATAAGTCAAGACTCCTAAAACATCCACTCCCTCTCTCGAGTGCCGAGTGAAAATATCATCAACTATAGACTTCGATATCTCTATAAAAATCCAATAGTTTACAACTCATTATGATTTGATTCTATTTTAACAACTTCAAAGGACTACAGATTCTCTCGAACTCTATAAAATCCTAGGCTATATTCTCTAGATCTATTCAAAATCCCCTCTCTCGAGTGATAGATTCTAAACATTCATCATCTTCAATTGTGGCCAACAATTAAGAAGCATTAAATTCAAAGAATATAAATAAATCAATAAAACTTCATAACAAAATTGATAAACACAATACAAGGTTCAAGCATAGATTACATCATTCTCCAGAATTAAGGAGTTAGTTCATGACAATAAAATAAAACAATGAATAATAAGTCATGAATCTAATGGAAATCATTAGAGTTCTAAGAAAGAAACAAGAAGATAAAACCTGAATTGAATCTCTTCCTCCTCGGACGTCACCGCCTTAATCTCCTATTTTCGCTCTTCAATCCTCTCCTTGGATCTCTAAAAATATTTATTTCTGTGTTTTGTGCAGTGTATTAGCATCCTCTTGAGTTATGAATGAACTGTTATATTTCTAGTGGAGGCTAGGAGTCATTGGGTATCATTAGGGATCTTAAAAACCCTAAAATTAAATCATGGAATACATCCCGCAGCGCGTCAAGTATCCCATTGTGTTGGCGTCATGGCGCTAAACTCCCGGAAAATTGTATGGAAAAATGGGCTTGAGGCGTCATGGCGCCTTCTTTATTATTCAACTGTTGGCGCCATGGCGCCACTTTTGTTTGTGTTTACTGGCGCCGTGGTACCTTTTGTCTTCAAGTGAATCAATTGTGGCGCCTTGGCGCCTTTTGCTCGGGAATTTGGCTGGGTCTTGTGCGCTGGGGCGCGAATGATCCATTTGTTCATGTGTTGTGTCATATGCTCCAGTATGGTCCCCAAAACACGTGTAATTTTCTCAGGATCCATGTATTAATGTTCCTACAGTAAAAAAAGAAAATAAACTACAGACGACATTTAAATATCTCGAAATTTAACAAAATAATAAGCTAAGGATGCCCGAATAAGTGGGTATAAACCACACTTATCAAATACCCCCAAACTTAAGGTTTTGCTAGTCCCGAGCAAAAGATAAATTCAAATACAAATTAAACAATAACTAAATTAACTAAGCCACTTTCGTAGGGATCACGATTGCATTTAGCGTATGCAACAAGCCTTTAAACCCCTAGGCGGCCCTAGTGGACGAGTTATAGTCTCGTGAGGACTTACAGCGACGACACCTACAAACGTCATTCACTTACAATCATGCAAAAATATAACAAAATAACAAAAGATAGTCCCGATAGTTGCACATAAATATATCCTCAAAGAAAGTTTATAAATGAAATTAGAGAACCTTCAAAGTACGCAATTGCAACTCGAATCCAAATTCTTGAATAAATTATCTAAGATAGACTCATAGTGTGTGTGTGTAAAGGTTCATTCACATCTTGATTCCTAAGTAAGTCAACTCAATGATTTCGTTTAAAAATTAAAATCGATGGGTCAAACCAACCCAGATATCTCAATTATGCTCTGTCATTGCTTTATTTCGTGCTTAGTATGGTATGATTTTTCTTTTCGTTTCTTATCTCTTTTTGCTTTTCTCATTTTTTTTCAACTCACCTACCCTTTAAGGTTGAATTTCTCCTCATGGTGGTCCTAATACTCGCCCATGGGTAGCTTCACGCTTATCGGTTATAGGTGGTTTATTTTCTTTCTTTAGAGACATTTTTCTTTTTAGCTATACCACACTTCATAACACTAGCAAATCAAGATAGATATATACGCAAACGGTCATTCATCGACATGCAATTTCTTCAACTAGTCACCTTGTCAACTACTTAAGTTTTCACTGCTAAAAACCTAATTTTAAGTGCTTACGAGTCTAACATAGATCAACTATTCAAGGCATCAGATAAAAGTAAATCGAGCACTTATCGTTTCTAAAATTTCACCCATAAACAAACAATATTATCACAGGATTTATGCTTTACTATCAAAGACTAAAACAATTTTTTTTAAAAAAAAAATTTAAACAACTAAATAGCAGGTAAACATCATACACACACCCCCAAACTAAAAAATTTGTATTGTCCTCAATGTAAGATAAAAATTTAAAGAACAAGAGTGAGGAAAAACACTACCGTGCATGGAGTTGATCAGACTCTTGCTGGTTAGAATTTGGTTGCGCGGGCGTTGTGTGTCTCGTGCTACCTGCATAAATATCATGCAAATTAAAATAACACACAATAAAATTAAAAATTAAAAATTAAAATTAAAAATAAAGAAAATAATGATAAAACAAATGCAAGGGTTGCCTCCCCGCAAGCGCTAAGTTTAACGTCTTCAGCCAGACGCAACCACCCAAATGGTTATGGTGGCTTAAACGTAGTGAACCGGGTAATCTCATCTGCTTTCTTTTTTGGTATCCACCGGTTCTTATGACATGAAAAAGACAGCTTGGCAGGCTGTGGTGATTTATCCATAGATGGTCCTCCAGAATATGTATATTGTCTATCAATTGGAAATTCTGGACTGCACATTCGGCGAGTCGTGAGGGACGATACTTGAGCTATCAGTGCACCAACAGGATCTGCCATTACTTATTTTCAAACTCACCTCGTACGAAAAATATAAAAAAATAAAATAAAATAAAATAAAATAAAAATAAGAAATAAAAACAAAAACAAAAATAAAACTTAAGACAAAAATAAAGGAAATAAAGAAAATAAGAAATAAACAAAATAAAAACAAAAACAAAAATAAAATTCTAAATTAAAGCTAAGATTACTTGGTAGTAGTATTAATATGAATTAAACAAACAATCCCCGGCAACGGCGCCAAAAACTTGTTGTGATATTTTTATATCATACCGCAAGTGTACGATGTCAAGTTTTAGTATAAATATGAGTGTAGAGTGTCGAACCCACATGGATTGCGTTAACTCGCACTAATACTACAATTGATAATCCTAACTTTATTTAGAAAATAATTAATAAATATTTTAATAAATAAATAAAATATAAAACAATAAAATATGAGGAACTAATACGATAGATATTCTGGATCCTGATTTCACCTAGATGTCACCTATGTATTTGTCATGCCAATAATCTTTGTTCAGTTATATTGTTTATAAGTTAAGACTCCTAAAACATCCACTCCCTCTCTCGAGTGCCGAGTGAAAATATCATCAACTATAGACTTCGATATCTCTATAAAAATCCAATAGTTAACAACTCATTATGATTTGTGATTCTATTTTAACGACTTCAAAAGACTACAGATTCTCTCGAACTCTATAAAATCTTAGGCTATATTCTCTAGATCTATTCAAAATCCCCTCTCTCGAGTGATAGATTCTAAACATTCATCATCTTCAATTGTGGCCAACAATCAAGAAGCATTAAACTCAAAAGAATATAAATAAATCAATAAAACTTCATAACAAAATTGATAAACACAATACAAGGTTCAAACATAGATTACATCATTCTCCAGAATTAAGGAGTTAGTTCATGACAATAAAATAAAACAATGAATAATAAGTCATGAATCTAATGGAAATCATTAGAGTTCTAAGAAAGAAACAAGAAGATAAAACCCGAATTGAATCTCTTCCTCCTCGGACGTCACCGCCTTAATCTCCTCTTTTCGCTCTTCAATCCTCTCCTTAGATCTCTAAAAATATTTATTTCTGTGTTTTGTGCAGTGTATTAGCCTCCTCTTGAGTTATGGATGAACTGTTATATTTATAGTGGAGGCTAGGAGTCATTAGGTATCATTAGGGATCTTAAAAAACCCTAAAATTAAATCCTGGAATACATCCCGCAGCGCGTCAGGTATCCCATTGTGTTGGCGTCATGGCGCTAAACTCCCGGAAAATTGTATGGAAAAATTGGGCTTGAGGCGCCATGGCGCCTTCTTTATTATTCAACTGTTGGCGCCATGGCGCCACTTTTGTTTGTGTTTACTGGCGCCGTGGTACCTTTTGTCTTCAAGTGAATCAATTGTGGCGCCTTGGCGCCTTTTGCTCAGGAATTTGGATGGGTCTTGTGCGCTGGGCGCGAATGATCCATTTGTTCATGTGTTGTGTCCTATGCTCCAGTATGGTCCCCAAAACACGTGTAATTTTCTCAGGATCCATGTATTAATGTTCCTACAATAAAAACATAAAATAAACTATATACGACATTTAAATATCTCGAAATTTAACAAAATAATAAGCTAAGGATGCCCGAATAAGTGGGTATAAACCACACTTATCAGTAATCCACTCGGTGGGACACAACCCGACCCCGAGCTGGTAGAATACTTGGCTCTGAGGGAATGTTACCTCTCCGGAATAATTGTGGTCTGGCCATGAGGGAGATGCTCCGACCCTATGTCGGTGAGTAATCCATTCGGTGAGACACAATCCGACTCGAGCTGGTAGAATACTTGGCTCCGAGTGAATGTTACCTCCCCAGACCAATTGAGATCCGGCCATGGGGAGATGCTCCGAGCCCCATGCCGATGAGTAATCTACTCAGTGGGACACAACCCGACCCCGAACTGGTAGAATACTTGGCTCCGAGGGAATATTACCTTCCCGGACCAATTGAGATCCGGCCATGAGGGAGATGCTCCGACCCCATGCCGATGAGTAATCCACTCGGTGGGACACAACCCGACCCTGAGCTGGTAGAATACTTGGCTCCGAGGGAATTTTACCTCCCCGGACCAATTGAGGTCCGGCCACGAGGGAGATGCTCTGACCCCATACCGATGAGTAATTCATTCGGTGGGACACAACCCGACCCCGAACTGGTAGAATACTTGGCTCTGAGGGAATGTTACCTCCCCGTACCAATTGAGGTCTGACCTCATGTCGATGAGTAATCCACTCGGTGGGATACAACCCGACCCCGAGCTGGTTGAATACTTGGCTCCGAGGAAATGTTACCTCCCCGGACCAATTGAGGTTCGGCCATGGGGAGATGCACCGACCCCATGCCGATGAAAATCCACTCAGTGGGTCAAACCTGACCCCGATCTAGTAAAATAAATGGCCTCAGCGGAACGAATGAAGCCCCAAGCCAGTGGATTAAATGGCCTCGGTGGAGACGAATACAGCCCCGAGCCAGTGAAATAAATGGCATTGGCGGAACAAATGCAGCCCCGAGCTAGTTGAATAAATGGGACATCCGCGAGGGAAGACTTTCGACCTCCGGTACTCCGCGGATCCTATCGCATACGTTCTTTTGCTGGGCATCAATAAAAAATAAAAAATGGTAACAAGATAAGGTTAGTATCGCAGAGGTGACTTAGCGCATACTCCACAGAGACTCGAAAAGTAATAACTCGGGTGCCCCGTGGCAGCGTCCTGCTTGGTGTTTCCCAAAACAACAATTCTGAACCTTATAATTCGCAGGGGAAGAAATCTCCCTGGGTCCGATTTACCCAAGCTATTCCTCAAAAATGCAAGTCATGTGGTGGTAACGCTTCGACCTTGGGGGGTTGATAATGACACCCAAGATTGGCGTGCCACGAAGGGTTCACGCTTTTCCCACATGCACTCCATCCATTGATGCGTTCTGGATCATCAAAAGTGAAAGTACCTGGATCGGAACACTTCCACCCGAGGGTTTGATAATGACATCTGGGATTGGTGTGCCGCGGTCTTGGTGTCCTCCCCAGTTAACGGACACCCATTCACCCCGAGCACATCCCAGGAATATTGAACATGGCTTTCACATTCAATTAACAAACAAGCAAAGTGGACAAACTTTTAATTTAAAAGAAAAAGTCTTATTCATATTCATGGGATCTACTGCCCTTCTTACAACCCTTTGCGGGTCATTTTAAGAGATGCTCTAAGATAAGATTATGATTCTTGTCTGGTTTTCCAATAATTCTTCCGGTTTGAACTTGATTTTGAAATTTCCGATCAAGTTAACATGGTCCCTTTGTTCCGAATGTTCTGAAAGCGTCTCTGTGCAATGCATGTCTCTATCGGCAACTTGCACACTGATTTCCTAGCGGTCCGCCATCAGCTACTTGTCCCTCACCATCATCCCAGATGACCATCTCATAATAAGCCGGTGACACTCATGGATACAGATCTAGTGCCCCGCTCATGCATGTTCGCCTGCAGCTCCATGAAGACTATCTTGGCCGTGAATCCGAAGACTAGGCAGGCCAAACAAACGCCACACCTTCTCTAGGAGGAACTTGTTCACTTATGAGTGACAACGTGCGTATGTCACCCATTTTTGACATTACATTTCATTCTGCGGCTTAGTCCTAATGAGTGACTACTGGTAACATTTTTTTACATTTCATTCTGCGGCTCAAGGAGAAGAGCTACTGCTGATCTTACTCTTTGGGCGTTCTTTCCTTCGCCTTCATCGCCCTTGTCAATCCTCTTTCTTCTGGTTATCCCCTTCTTCTTTCCACTCGGACCAACTTCCGCTTGTTCCTCATTTTTCTTCTCTCGTCTTTCGTGCTTCTCCGTATTGGCCTTCATGAAGGTCTGGTTTGTTTCCCTTCCCTTTCTCATGTTTTTTTTCATTCTCCCCATCCACTCAGTCGTTGAACCCTCCGACGATCTGTGGTTCCCGTCTCCTGCCATCGTCTTACTATGTCGAGTGCTTTTTGCTCTTTCCCCACAGACGGCGCCAACTGTTGATGAGTGATTTTCGTTCCAGAGCCAAATATTGTGCCGACCAAATGCAATTACTTCCGACCTGACCCATAACATCCGAGCTCATTCTTTTGATCCGGGAGAAGAAAAAACTGATTCGAGCTGCCAGGCAAATATGGTCAGGGTCGGCTCTGCTGTTGTCGGTCTCTGATATCTGCACCATGCTATGTCATCAGGTCAGCCAAAATCAGGATACCATGTCTGAATACCCTCAGAATATTCGTCCTCCCAAAAGAAGAAATTCCCTCTCTGCCCTTACCGAGCCGTTCAAAATACTTGGTCACAAAAATCACTATCAACACTATCAACATATGTATTTCCAAATTAAGGCAATCAATTATGGTGCAGTTTTCGAATACCCAAGCAAAATATTTTTGATAGAAAAATTGAATGCAATCGCATTCAACTTGTAATATAAATTTGATAGACAGTAACTCATTTTGCTCCAAAATCAAACACGTTTTCAGAAACACATTTTCAGTTCTCAAGTCAAAACCTTGTCTCTGTCCGTCACCTTTCTCACACCATAATCATGCACGACGTAATTAACTCGAAAACGACACCGCATTTGCCCCCCAAGGCTAAAACCACAATAACAGAAACAGACTCAAAATCTGAGATAATCTCCCAACTTTGAGCAAATTCATTCCAAAAGATGAAGAGAAAACATTCCAAGTCCATCCCAAAACGCAGCGTTTCGGTGGCAGCAACGTTCCTTCTTTTTCTCTTTATCTTCTTCGCCATCTTTCACTCAACAAAGAATCTAGATTTTCCCGCCAAAAACACCCCGACCGTTAAGATTTTCATGTACGAGTTACCCAGCAACACCTTCACATACGGCGTCATCGAGCATTTCTTCAAGGCACGTGGCCGCCACGTGAGACCACCGTTGGAGTACCCGAGCCACCAGCACTCAGCCGAGTGGCACCTCTTCCAGGACCTCCTCAGACCCGCTCAAAAACGGGTAGGTTCTCACGCCATCCGGGTCACCAACCCGGACCTCGCCGACCTCTTCTTCGTCCCCTTCTTTTCGTCTTTAAGCGCGATAGTGAATAAGACTATGTGGTTCATACCCGGAACCGACAGGGACTTGCGCGATCCGGATTATAACTACAGCGACGAGGCGGTGCAGGAGGCCTTGATGGATTGGCTGCAGGATCAGCCGTACTGGCGGAGGAACGGAGGGCGGGACCACGTTTTTGTGGCGCAGAATCGGAAATCGATGGGTCGGGTCATGCACAGGATCCAACACAGTGTGTTGCTGGTTTCGGATCCGGGTCGGGCTTCGCTTGTGAAGGATGTGTTGATTCCGTATTCGCATAGGATCACAGCGTACGACGGACCTGTTGGCCTCGAAAATCGCAAAACGTTGTTGTTCTTCAGAGGAAATCGCTTCCAAAAACGGGTAATTATATATATTAAAAAAAAAAAACACAAATTAAAGGCAGAAGTAACAGTCGAAAACACTGGATGCCACTGTTCTAAATTTTTTTAAAAATCAAATTTTAAACTAACTCATTTACCTATTTTAACCGGATCTGGTGATTTGACGATGGTTTCCACTCAAAATTTATGATAACTTATGATAGCCACTGGCTAAAGCGTCGAGTTCATATCCTAACTAAAATCACTTGATTCTTATGGCTTGATTTGTATTTTTTATAGGGAGGAGAAATTCGTGATAAGCTATTTGAAGTACTTGAAAACGAAGAAGATGTGAACATAAAACACGGAGCATTCTCAAAAGAGACTCAAGTTGTGGCCTCACATGGAATGCATTTATCAAAGTTCTGCTTGCATCCCGCCGGTTCAACACCGGCGTCCTGCCGGCTCTTCGACGCCATTGTTAGCATGTGTATTCCGGTGATTGTCAGTGACAATATCGAGCTGCCATTTGAAGATGTTGTGGATTATAGAAAGATTGCAATATTTGTCAACTCCACCTCGGCTGTGAAGCCTGGTTTTCTTGTTACAATGCTTAGAAATGTTCCCACAGATCGAATTTTGGAGTTTCAGAAAGAACTGAAATCGGTAAGCATCCAACTCTTGTCTTATTCACATACAAAAAAGAATAAAAATTATATTATATAGTTGAAAATTTTAATCTCTTTTAAATTTGAGACACTAATTTTATGTTAAATTTTGAGATTCTTGATCCTGCTAGGGGCATTTTAAAGTATTAGAATTTGCATAATGAAGAAGAAATGCAGCAATTAATTTGTCTTATATATTTTGAAACTTGTGGTCAAGGTGAAACGATACTTCGACTATGATGAAGATTCAAAAGGACCAGTGAATGAAATTTGGCGGGAAGTTGGACAAAAACTTCCTCTGATTAAGCTGATGATCAATCGTGACAAACGGCTTGTCAAGGGAGAGCTTACTGAACCTGATTGCTCTTGTGTCTGTTCAAGCAAAACTGCAACACTCTAATCCTCCTATTGAAGCTATCACTGGTCTGCCTTCAGTTTATGCTCGTCAGCACTTCAATTAAGCTTAGTTTATATTCATTTTTCAATATGATTAAACAAAACAATAATTTACTGCTTAAGATTAAATTGTACGCTAAAGTTGAAGTTAATTACTTGCATTTGTTTTTTCCCTTCATATTTTTGTTTCTTTACTTTGCTGTGTCTGACAAAAAAGTTTAAATGTATCATGAAGAAAAGTAGAAGACAGCACAATCATTTCATTATGTTAATTATTTTAATTCCAGCAAAGTTATGCAAATTTGTATGCTAAAAAACATGAGAAAATTTTACAAACACAATGTTAAAAAATTACCGTAAAAGATAACACCCAATTTACCAGAGATATTGCTAAGAACTTACCTCTCTTGTCTCTACCATGGAATTTTGACAGAGATTTGTTTGTTGTTCAGCTTAATATTAACCAAAGATGTAGCTTTGGGCATATCTTCTGGTAATTCAACAGATTACTGATAATTTCCAGCAAATAGCATAACTGAGTTCACATGTTCCGTTTAAGCCGAAACAGGCGGTGAGATTTCTAATACTTTCAAAAAAAAATCTTGGTGTACATTTATTGCACACGCTTGGTTGAATTTGAACCAGTCAAGAAATTCTCCGAAACATCAATGGAATCAAAATGATCCCATGAATCAAGTTCTTAAACTGTCAACTGATTGCTGTACAAAGAAAGATACACCAACCTCTTAAACTTGCCCAAATCAGCTTTGCCAGAATTCTGATGGTATCTCGCCAGTGATATTGTTATCAGCAAGCTCCAAGTTTATAAGCTCCGTTAAGTTTCCAATTTCTGCTGGCATTTGACCTCCATCGGAGAAATTTGTTAAATAGATCCAATTCAGCTTGGTGAGCTTCACGACTTGGTCAGGATCCTGAGTGGGATCACAACTGATCAATAGGATTGTCGCATACTGAGTTAAACAAGAGTGTCATGAAAATAAAAAACTAGAAAATCCGTAATCTGTTGAGAGATGATATATTGGAGAATTTCGATCCAGTATTTATATATATAATAATAGACGATTAAGATTCAATTATTTATAAATTCTTAACTAATATCCATCCATCACAATTTATAAAAAAAATCAACACAAAATTCAATTCAAATTGAATCCAAGTCCATATCTAGAAGTCATCTTGTAAAAAATTGCTGCCAAGATCAACATATTGTAGCTTCACACATTTGTTCCAAGTCTTTCTACAGATAATTGGACCCAAGTGAGAGATTGTCCAATTCCTGACGCTGACATATTGAATCAAAAGGAAGAAATCCCGTTTACTCGGAATATTTCAATCAACATAGATAGACGGCGAAAGAGTTATTTAGGATGAACAGTGAATCTCATACTTTATATTTTAAATACAAAAGATTTTACCAAATTAATTAATTGGTATCCACAAAATAAAATCACCACCTAAATGATAAATAATAAGGCTCACTTGTTAGTTGTTACCATATGGCTAATGAGATAATTGGAATAAGGAATTAAATTAAGCATGTGGGACAATTACTGAGTTGTTGAAGAGGAGTTAGGAAGGAAGCTGAAAAGAAGCTTCATATTCATATATGATGATGACAATTGTATTTTAACATGCATGGTCTTTCTTTAACCTCTATCTATGGACTTGTACAAAACTTATTTAAAGTCTAATATATTTCTAATTTGCTACAACATATTTCAATTTCAAGAAGCTCTTTTGAATCAAAATAATAGCTAGGACTATTGCCAAAGGCAAGAAAATAACTGTGCTGAGAATTGATGGAGCCGGTGTACCTGACACCATTTATCTTCAGGGCTCCAGACTAATTTATATCTTGAGGTCTTGATCATAATAAATTATTGTAATTAATTTTATTTTTAATATTTTGATCATTAGTTATTTGGAAATTAGTCAGGACTAACCATCATCAAAGTCATTAACGTTCTCGTTTATATATGTATTTTCTACAAGGATCTGGACGGACCCAATGAGAAATTAGCAGATTATTTCGATATAGTTGCATGAACAAGGACAGGTGCTTGATGATGCTAAAGAAAGAAAGACCATGCCAATTATGATGACTTGGGATGGTAAAATGCGGATCCAGATCCGGAAAAAATTATCTGGTCGGGGCTGGGTTTATCCGGATTAGGATTTGGAACCCGTAAAAAAATAATAAAATTATAAAATTTTAAAATTTAATTTCAGGAAAAATCTTAAATCACAAATTGAAATTCATTAAAATATATAAAAACTGAAATTCACTGAAATATAATTAAAATTAATCGGATCCATATAAAAATTATCAATTAATTTCATAAAATATCCTAAATTATATTTATTTTTTAATTTTTTTAAATTAACCGGATCCGGGTATACAGATCCAGAATTATGAGAACATGGGTCCGAACCCGAATCCGTACGGGTTTTTAAAATCAAGACTCGGGTCGGGTCCTTCCGCGTCCAGATGGAATTCCCAACAAGCTTAAGGATTTTATTTAAGAGCACACAAAAAATGTTGTTATCAGCCTTAATGCTCTTGGAAAATACATATTTTTGTTTCTTCAGCATCCTAATGACAGCAATTTAACACAAAAATGGAGAAAAAGAGTTGGGTATTGCCCGAGGTATGAAATATTTGTTTGTCGTGGTGGTGGTGGTGACTCTCACTTGCATGCACATGTATGTAACAGGATGACAAATTGAGTGGTGATGCTGCGAAAATTGATAATTCAACCGAGGAGGATATAAAAAAGACTTGGAAGAGATAGGCTTAAAGCTGTTTGATTTGGAGGATACCGGCAGGTTTCGAATAAAGTGAGGGTGAGGGCGACAATGAAGAAGCTCTTGCCCCCTTTCCCAAACTATCCATCACACGCCAATACTCCATTGAAATTGCTGTTTCAGGCATAAACACATCAACACGCCTATTGTTTCTGTAAACTTTTGGACAATTAGGAACTTAATTAGCCCTTTTATTTGACCAAAAAAAAAAAAAACCAGTAGTAGGTCCTAGGGGTGTTCACGGGTCGGGTCGGGTTTTTTGCAATTTTTTAGGACCCGATCGGGTCGGGTCATTCGGGTCGTCTGATCCGAAACCTGAAAATTGAGTAGGTGACCCGCGCGGGTCGGGTCAAAATTACATCGGGTTGGGTCGGGTCAATATAATATGCAGTGAATGTAATATATATGTTTTATAGACAAAATTTTTGAAGGTGGTCTGTAGCGGAAGTGGTAAAGGTTTTGATGATTCTCTAAGAAGTTGGAGGTTCGAATCTCAGCACCATTTAAATTTTTGTGAAAAAATTTATTTTCCAAAACTGCCAAGTATAAGACTAGAACTTGTAACCTTCATTATCTTAACCCAACAGCTTTGCCATTTGAGCTTCGCCCCTTCATCAAGAATTTACTACCAGTAAAAATATATATATTATAATTTAAATATCATTACATCGGGTCAGACCCGAAATTTTTAACAAAACCCGTGACCCGACCCGAAATGAAAATGCGGGATGAAAATGAAAATAAGATAGATTGTTGCTATGTGTTGACGGTGGATTTTGGTCTCAGGGTAATATGGGAATATCACCCCCGAGGTAATCCTCCTTCAACTGTGAATTTGTTTGGTTATGGGGGAAACCAAAAGCAAATTTAGCAGAGGACAGATAATACGCCAATCGACAAGGAGATTTAACGTGGTTCGGTGGATTTTGATCCCACCTACGTTCACGGGCACAAACTGGATGATACTTTTATTACTGAGATATGCTTCCCTGATATCTCTTGAGCTTACAAGTTTTTCAATAATGA
The DNA here is from genome assembly GCA_019454045.1 of Zanthoxylum bungeanum. Lineage (NCBI taxonomy): Eukaryota > Viridiplantae > Streptophyta > Magnoliopsida > Sapindales > Rutaceae > Zanthoxylum > Zanthoxylum bungeanum. The sequence goes on from SKCR01030221.1 coordinate 13,386, forward strand.
TTCTGATGCCTTTTACACATGCTCTGCCCTCCTATTTATAATGGAGAAGCAATCAGATTCCTTTTAATACAAGGATTTCCTCCTGAAGATGGTTTTCTCTTCCTAAAAGGACTCCTAGTTGATCCAATTCTTCTTTTCCCATAAGAATTCCTAATCAATACTATCTTTACTCTCTCTATCCTATTAGGATGTTGACTTGTTTAATTTTACCCCATGGAAGTAGGATAATTAAACATCTTATCCTGTCGGAATAAGATTTCTTATCTTCTGGAGCACGTCTCGCCGGGTGGTCGGTCTTCATGAGGTCGGTCATGATGGTTCTTCGAGCTAGGAATGCTTCTGCCGATCTTATTAATGCCCGGTCGCTGATCCAAAGTGGTCGGTCACTGACGAAAGTGCTCGGTCTCTAGCTGTTTTATGATACTCATGTGACCGGGTCGGTATTTAATGGCTCTGATCAGGAAGGGGATTACCCTTTTGTCCCTGATGTGTTGTCTTAAAATGCCGTAGTGCCTGAAAACACCATCAACAGATCCAATTCTTCTTTTCCAATAAGAATTCCTAATCAATACTATCTTTACTCTCTCTATCCTATTAGGATGTTGACTTGTTTAATTTTACCCCATGGAAGTAGGATAATTAAACATCTTATCCTGTCGGAATAAGATTTCTTATCTTCTGGAGCACGTCTCGCCGGGTGGTCGGTCTTCATGAGGTCGGTCATGATGGTTCTTCGAGCTAGGAATGCTTCTGCCGATCTTATTAATGCCCGGTCGCTGATCCAAAGTGGTCGGTCACTGACGAAAGTGCTCGGTCTCTAGCTGTTTTATGATACTCATGTGACCGGGTCGGTATTTAATGGCTCTGATCAGGAAGGGGATTACCCTTTAGTCCCTGATGTGTTGTCTTAAAATGCCGTAGTGCCTGAAAACACCATCAACACTATGAAATAACTAAATGTTCGTACAATCACTCTGCACGTATAAACTATATATAGAAGGGGAAAACAATTAGGTCAATGAAATCGGAATCTCAAAACTTATAGGATACTACATGAAAATGCGGGATGAAAAACTTGCTAATCGTCAAACATTCATACAATAGAAAACATAATCTAAAAATGCCAAATAAAACTCATTATCTGGTCATCAGCTACACAACTTGGTAATTTTCTGTGATCAAAGCTGTCCTCTGAGAAAATTTGGGAGATGATCCACCTCCTAGAGGAAGGATATTTATAACCTGCAAATGATAATTCAGATTTAATTGGGAAACCGAAAATATCAAGAAACAATCAAAAGCAGACAATGCAACAGCAGAATGATGAAATTTTCATGTTCTTGGATGTTAAATCTTATAAATCACGACAATCTCGACTTTGCTAGTATCATATACTACATGAGCATTCACCAAAAGGCCCTGTTGAAAATGTAGTGGTTACAATGAAGTTTACAAGTATATTGAGCCAAGTTTTATGCCACATTCACCAACCAAATGACAAGGATTACTGATAGAAGATCAGTTCTGCCATGGGCCGCATACCATAGCTATAACAAGAATTCACAATTCAATCCAACATACACAAGGGGAACCCCGATCTAAGTGCTTCTAGTGCCACTCATATTCAATGTATTAGACTCATTGGTTTAGAGCCCAACTCAAAACGGAAAAAGTACAAAAGGTTCAAACTTCAAAGAATGGCTACGATACAAGCACACTTAAATATGTTACACCAAAAATTCTAAAATGATGGTGGTTAAATTGGTTCCTTTAGTTAAAATTACCAGTTTATACCACTAAATAACCACAAACAGAGATGCAAGTCATTCAGATAGTAGCAAAGGAGCAAAGCAAACCTTTAGATTACTGTAAGTACTAGTAGATGAAAACCGCACAGAAATAGGGAAGAAAGATGATGAATCAGCAGGAGGCACAACCAATTCCATTGATCCACTGCAAATCAGTAGCACAATACAATAAATTCATGCATTACCACTTACCACTAGAATAAGAATATGTGGCACAGGAAGCTGAAAGCAAAAACCCAACAACATTCACTGACCTGCGGTTAGAGTTATCAATGAGAAGTATTGACCATTCCAAGATGGAATTTCTTGAGTCATACCTGCAAATAAAAAAGGATGCTAGTGTAAGTAAACATTTCAAATTACAAATAACTGTGAAGGATACAAAAGCGGTCAGTATAAAAGGTGAAAATAATCTCTCTTTGAGAACTGCAACTGCATCACATAGTCATAGACATGATAATTAACAATTATAACCGAGAATTTCAAATTGCTTAGTTTTCTAAATCTGCCAGAATTAACAAGGAAATATCTCAAACCCTCAACTCATAATCAAACAAGTGAAAGTAATCCCCTTTAAGAACTGTAATACATAGGCATAACAATCCATAGATGTATATTCAATCAATATCCAAAGCAATCACTGGAACCAAAAGTCGAGAAGATCAACCAAAAGTCGATAAATTGCAAATCTGTTGCCAATTAAACTTCTATTTAATACCCCTAAACAGAATAAACTTAAATCTATTACCTCCACTCCCCATCAATCTGTCTAACACTTGGTGCCTCGCGAAGAGCTGGAAGAGGAACTGAGATCACTACGTTTCGCAGGTCAAACATTGTTGAAGCTTCATATTCAATGCTCACATAAGTTTCATTTCCAGAAACAGAGGGCCAGCAGTTGACTGAAATATACATACAATCATAACGACGACTTTGGCATAAAAACATATATGATATAGAGAAAAGATAACCCACTGGTCAATGGCACCATGGACTCGTCTGCACTTTGCATTCTCCACTTCAAAAGACCAACACCAGATGCATCACCAGCTTGGCCTGTGGGGAAAGGCCTGTTAGGATCCTTCAAGCCTAGTATATTTTCATTGGTGAAGAGTTCTTTATTCATATTAGGATGTGTTTTGAAAAGGATGCCCGAGTTTCCTCCTGTTTCAACCTGAAATTAGGCGCAACCTTCTATATTAAATTCATCTAGGCAAAATATATCAATGCCACCGCAATTATAAAACTTGAGGTCTCAAATGAATAATTATTTATTTTTGGCCAATGTTAACAAAGAGAAACAAGCATTTATAACCAGTTGAGCATCTTCTTTTTCAACGGTGACAAGGCACATAGACAGTCTATCTTTCAAGAAAGAAAGACCTCTCCGTAGCAATCCAATTTACTATCACAACGGGCTTAAATTGATAAATTATGTTATTAACATTTAGTGGCATAGTTCTCAGAGTTCATTGTGAATTGAATAAATACTCAAAACTCCAACATTTAACAAGAACATTGGAAGGCACTAGGTGCAGAACCAGATCAAAGAAAGCAATAATCAAAATATGTACAGAGAGTAACTTTCATCAATATCTTAATTTCCAGCAATATCAAGAGATTTGAGAGGGCTGGAAAAAGTGGAAAGCAGAACTGAGTGAGAAAGGGGGGACATAGGTTTTTAAGGTGCAGCATGAACAGATAGCGATGCCTCTACGAGAAAAGAAGAGAGTTAAGTTGAGACAATTTAATAACACTGCACCCAAAAAAGTTGAACATGATGCACTGACACCTGTGGAACCAAAAATGAACAAAATCTGCATGAGAAGATAATGACAATTGAAAAATCATTTTTCCTAGCTATTTCAAAGAGATTATAGCACACAACACAGCATAATCATGCAGCATGTTTTGGTTAAAAAAAATAACATGGGACAAACTTAAACAGGCAAAACCATTTAGAACAAGCAGTGGAAATTAAGAAAAAATACTTGTGGGGGAGAGGAAAAAAGAGTACCTGAACTTGGATTAGCCCATCTTCTTGGTTAAGAATTTGAAGTGACAAAGTTCCTTGGACATCAAAGTTGCTCATTCCACCATCTCGTTTCAGGCTCACATTTAATTTCTCCTCAACTGTCAAAGTGATGGGATCAGTTAGTGGTGGGGCAGCAGCAGCTGATCTGGAATGGCCTGCTATAGGCTTCACATCCTCAAGAATCACTTCACCCTCTGCTTTCAGGGATTCCAAGAATTGATTTGTCTTTTGCGATTTACCAAGCTGCATACCAAGACCTTTAGGAGGAGCATTGGCAGATGAAGGTGCTCGCCCTGCTAATGCAAGTATATACAAGGAAAAGAAAGCCTCTTAATTCATAAACAATCTTCCAAATTACGTCCTAAAATAGATGTAAAAGACTTCTGTTCAAAAAGAGGCAATAAACAGATTTCTTAATGACAGATGAATGATAATCTATCTGCCGAGGGACGGAGAAAAGAATATTGATACAATAAATTAGCTATACAATGTGTGCGTATTGTTTAATTAACAGCAAGTACTTAAAAGCACTCGCATAGAATCCATTACACTAAAAGAACACATACCTTTAGACTTGCTGGAAAAGGTCTCAACATCAGTTGTCAAACCACTGCCGAAACCACCTCCACCACTAGAAATACTCATATCACTAAAGCTACCCTCAATTCTTCCAGATCCCATTGACTGTAACGACATGAACCCTCCTTTGTCACCTCTATTCTTCTCAATCTGCAGAATGTATGAGAATTTCAAAAGGCATTATAACACAACAGGATGATGGAAGATACAAGTTCGTAAGGAACCACTTCAGAACCTTAAAACATATACCTTGCTTTTGTCAATCTCACTCGCTTTGCGCTTCATGACATCCTTGGTATCATTGATCTTGCTCTGCAGTACCAGCATGTGCAACTTCTCTTCATGACTCTCCATCTCACAGTATTGGTTGACCTGCGTAACAGTCACATTTTCCTTGTGCCCAAGGGATACGACTTCGTCGAATGCAAAAAGCAGCTCAAAAGCTGTCTTGCATATACCCTCCTCATCTAGAGAGTATGAATATTCAGGTACCTATACACACTTAAGGAATCAACCACATAACCCTGATCTGCATAAATCCTAAGATGAAATGCACAAGTCTTAAAAAAAATGGCATGCAGCATGCACCAATAAACTGTAATGAGCTAGACATGTGATGACATGAGAAAAGTAGGTTCCCGATCCACACCGATAAATCCATCACAATAACACAACAAATCATCTTCCTATTGGCCATCCAAGAAAGGTTAAAACAAGCAATCACGAGACATTATCTAAGACCAGCAAAAGGATACAAGCTTGGAGAGAAGCCTCAGAGTGTCCAAATCTTCAAGGATGTTGCTCTGTTTGTTTGTCACAAGTAGCAAATACAAAGCTTCTATTGGCTGGTAAACATAGCGCACATTTTCAGTCTCAACATACGTATGCTGTTTTCCAGTGCCAACCAACTTAGGAAAAGCTGCAAGAAGACCTTCAATCCTTATACGAGACATATCCACGAACTGCCTAGAGACAAGCACTGCAATGAAGAAAAATGACAAAAAAGAGTTACACAAAGCAAGAGAGCTTTTAAAATTTAAATATAAACCATATGACCAGGACATTAATAGTGGCAAAACAATATGAAGAGGGAGGTAGGAGGTGGGCCGTGGGGGAGGAGAGTATATGAAATTAATAGTTAATCTCTAACTAAAATACCTAGCAGATTTATGATAGGGCACCTGCCACCTTTTGTGACAATTTCATATAAGTATCCAATTCTTATGTAAAGTCCACAATTACCAAGGCAATCACTTAGCAAAGTCTTCCGAAGCTAGTACATTAATAATTTTAAAACAAGTAAACAACATTTGTTTTTTCCCTTTTTTCATAGCCTCTATAACACTTTCAAGTTTCAACATACCATGTCCATTTCACAAAAATGGCATGAAACAACATATACAAAATGATTTATACAGAAAGAAAACAAAGCAAACAAAACAAACAAATAACTCACCTTTTCCAGATTTGGACACGATAGAAGCAGCAAGAACAACCTATATCACAAACAAAAAGATAAATAAGATGCAAAATTTCACCAAAAATATACACAACATTGTTAAAAGGGAAAAAATAATCTGAGCAACTAAAGCTGAAGTAACATTGAGTCATCCAGTGTATGTAAATGTCCAACACTAGTAACTCTGTCATCCGGTGTATATAAATGTGCAAGATTAGTAACTCTGAAAGCTTACATGAAGCCAACTGTAAATTTGCAGTAATAGAATCATCTTCAAAATATCTATAAGTACAAAATAATATAATACAACATTAAATTCACATAAATGCACAAGCAAGGTCGAAAGAATTACCATTTTGGATTACCAAGAAGCAACTAACACCACTGGAACCTGAAAATTAAGAGGAAAAAAATCAATTACAACATAGAGAAGTGACCAAATAACGAAGCCCCGTAAAGTAACGCCAAATCTCCTTATAATACAAGCAACAAATCCAATAATGGCATATTTCAATTTTATACACTCGAGATCAGATCCAATTCTAGTTACTTGAGATATAATTATTGCAAAGAAATGAAATCTAAATTGTTTGTACCGTTTGGCTGGCGATAAAATGCAGGAAAATCTAAGAAAATTACAAAATTGCTACTCTAGGATCTAAATGTAAAACAAAACGGAACTGAAAGGATGAGAAATTAGAATTTCATATGTTTGCGAATCAACGGCAGAGATTCTGATGTTTATAAATTGGAAGGCTGAGATCTGCGAGACACTAACCTGGAATGATCCACTTCTCTGCTTGCGTCGTCTCTAAGGGTGCCAAAAAAGCCCCCGGCCCGGCCCAGCTCGGGCCAAAATTAAAAAAAATATATAAATATAAATATATTTTTTAATATATTTGTATCATTTTTATTTATTTTTAACATTTCAATTATTAATTTATCAATGAAACTTGTGATTTATTTATAAATTATCTTTATATATAGTGTAAATATATTTTATATTTGTATTTATATTAATTTTTTTAAAAAAATTCGGGCCTATAAGACACCCGGCCCGGACTTTTCACGGGCCTGGGCTTTTTTTTGGTTGGCCGGGCTAGGATCAGGCTTGTAAAAGCCCGGCCCGGCCCATTGCCACCTTAGTCGTCTTCTGTAAGCTCGAGGAGAATAACTGAGAAATGAATTTGATTTTTATTTGGGCCGAGGCCCAATTTTCATTGCTGAGCCTTGAGTTGGATTCAGTTCGCTAAACGGGCCCGTCCATTAAATTGCAAATCACCCTCACCATACCACGTGTGTGTGTGGGGGGATGCTAAAAAGATTAAAAATTTATTAAGTTTAAGGCATTGATTAATTAATTAATTCTACGCATAAAGAGTTACATGGGTGGTCTGAAATAGTCAAATTTAGAAAATTGTCAATTGTGTTTTCTTTTTTCTAAAGAGTGGGCTAAATTTATTTTCCAATCCTTTACTTCTGACAAGATTCGAACTCAAACGCCTCAATGTGAATGAAAGATGAAAGAAAATGAAATTTCCGAAGATGTAAATCTATGGGAAAATTAAAAATATACATGTCGGATGAAATAGTTGATGCTATATGCTCTAATTAAAAATTATTAGTTTAACTAAATATAACTAAACAAATGGCTTTGCATTGTTTTGAAATTATGATTGATTGCCTTGTGGCTGAAATACGCTAAGATTTTGAAATTTTTTTTTAGAATTGCGAAATTCCGAAAATATAATAACATGTCATGAATGTTTGATTATGAAATATATTTTTTTGAGAAAACTGAGTGAATACCAGGTTAAATTTGACACTGAAAGCACTATGAAATTTAGGATTTGGCTCACTTTAAAAAATTTAAATTAAAAAAAAAAAAAGGCATTATAAATATTTTCACATGGCATTTCTATTTATATATCTCTTTAAATATCAATACTATAAATTTTTTCACACTAAATGTATCCCAGAAAATCGCTTAGCAGATTAGCCTCTTGTATTGAAAACACGAAATCAAGAGTTCAAAGTATAAGGAAATAAGTTTAATATGAGAGGGAAGATGAAATGTACTATATCTAAAGGTAACATTAAATAGGTTAATTCAACTTAAATTTTTTTTTTTATTTTTTTTACTTAAAATTTTGACATGAATTTTAAGTAATTAATTATTGATTTCATATAATCCAATGACATTATTAAATATCATTTTGACTTCTAATATATATTATTTAATTGCATTAGATTAATGATTCAAAATTTATGTAGAAATTTTAAAATAAAATAATCCCACCATTTCTAATAAAATTTCAACCTAATGCATATACTTCTCTATTTTACTAAGAGATATCTCTCAAGTAGGGATGACAATGATTGGGTATGATACGAGAATACTAATACATGTACCTTATTATAACCGCATCGGGCCTCGGGGCTCCCGTTCACAACGAGATTTTATCTCTATTAGAACGAGAATATTAATACTTGTACTCGGTCTGTCCAACTAACAAATATAGAAAATTATCCTCTTACTCGCCCCTGCATGCCCATTGCCCACATATCCATATGTATGTTTGCCATCCATACTCTCAATTAGGAGTGACAAAACGAATTGATAAATCGAATTTGTGTTGAATTTTAAACGAATTGAATGAAAACATGATAGATTCATAAATTATTCTAATTTATTTATTTAATGACATAAATTATTCTAATTTATTTATATTAATTATTCATAAACATATATGTACGAAATGAACAATTAATAATCAATAGATTTACTAAAACAACATACCAAATCTAAACAATATTATTTTTATATGATAATTGATAACAATTTATCGAATTTTAATTGAAAAATAACAACAACTAGTAAAGGAAATTAATAATGATTTCCAAATATATCGGTGAATTTAAATTTAGATTTAATTCGTTTAATAAACAAATTAATTTGATGCATTTTCCTTTACTGCATTTATTTGTATGTGATATAAAATTAAACAAATGATTTTTTTTCCCTAAATACATATATTTCTTCTTTAACGAAAATCGAATCGAATAAGTGAATCATGACCGAGGTTTCCACCATGCTTTTTAATGATCAAGACACAAAATAAAGTGAAAATTCAATAAATAATTATAAAATTCTTGATAGAGTTCCTCGCAATGTCTGAAACAAAAATCTGTCTTAAACACTATGTTTAGCAATTAATTAATCATGCTCTAAGCACTTGAACTTGTACATATTTATAAGTTCAAAATCCAACCAAACAAACAAACACAGAAGCATATTTATAAGCAGTTGCAATATTGTTAGCTAATAATTTTTCTTCTTCCTTGATAATAATCCGAATCCCAGAAGCGATTTCCACAAACCTAATCACTCTGAAACATTAAAAAGAAAATCAATTAAAATAAATATCATATAATTAATAAACAATGTATATTAATAAACTTGCAGCAGTAATTTATTTATTTATTTTACCGTAGTTAGTGAACTGATGAAGGCTGAAATCTTGAAGATTAGGCTGAGTAGGCTGCAGATACTGAGGATTAATGGCAAGCTCAAGAACACTACTGGGTTGTGGCTCTCCAGAAAATGGAAACTGATCCAGCACATGTCCATGTTCTTCAATTTTTGATGCCATTAATGTTGCCTGCTGTTGCTCCCATGCCATTTGATTATTATCCTTAATCTATTATATCAACAGCATTAATTAATTAGACTAATATTAATTACCCATTAAATAAAATCTACAGTATATCTAATTGATGTGTTAAAACTTGTAACACACAGGCACAGAATTATAGTGTGTGGGTGTGTGTGTATATATTTATATGGGAATGATTAATTAAGCTGGTTAATTGAAAGTTAATTTTGTACTCACCAGGTTGAATATTTGCTCATTTTCATCCTCCAACACTTTCTCCTATAAACAAGAATATGAATATATATATACTTAAGAAATTTATTAGATCGTGATTTACTATATAAAACATATAATAATAATTTTGGAGCCGTCACCTTCCTCCGAAGATCATCTGTTTGAAGGTGTAAGATCTCCATCTGCAAGCACAAAATATTCATGAACATCGAGTTGCTATATATAATCAGTCATGTTTTTTAAAATTAAAATTAATTTTAAACTAAAAGAAAAAAAAGAAGAAGTGAAAAAGGAAACCAAAACGGATCAACCATCTAAATACCATAAAATAAGGTATTATCTTATTTATGAAAATTTCCTAAATATTTCATTCAAAAAAATAGGAAGTTCAAAACAAGAGAATTTTTTTTTTATAAATTCAATACAGTATAAAACCTTCATTCTTAATTCTAAGAGAATATTTTCTAATACGTACCCGTTAACCCGAAAACCTTACAGTTTTTTATTTGTTTGTTTTTCGATGGAAGTTTTATTTTTTCCGAATATATATACCTTTCTAGCTCGGACCTTGTTCATTGAGCATTCAAGTTGATCTTCAAGTAGAGCCAACTCCTCAAACTGCACAGAATTTAAGTCAATGTCACCGGTGTAGCGTCCGAGACTCAATTCAAGATTGTGGGTTTCATTCCTCATTCTTCTTAACTCACTGTAAATTTCTTCCTGATCATATTTTCAGAAGTGACCAAAAATAAATCCAATTAAAAAATTCATGACTTTCGTTAATGTTACACTCATCGTATATTTCAAATGGAAATAATACTTTGAAATAAATAAATAAACAAAAATCTGTACCGTATCATGATTATTGATATCAGCTGGATTAATCCGCGTCCCTTTAGCAGCCTCGTACTTTCTTATGATTTGGTCAATGCTGCAATATTTACAATTAATGACCTAATTAAAATATCACTTAAAAAAAATCAACTTTCCAAGAAAATCACATTGTACGAAACCCTAATTTGGTATGATAGATCAATATGAAAACTGCAAAAAAAAAAAAAGGACTCAAGCAAGTTGGTCTTAATTTCTTTTTAACTTTTCATGATCTCTTCAAAAGAAAAACGAGTCATTACATGGAAATAAAAGTCATAAAATAAATGATAAGATAATATTGGACCTGGTGGAGTCACTGCAGAACTCGGTCAGTTTGCCAGAGCAAGAGAAAATGATGAGGCCTATTTGAGCATCACACAGCACAGAAAGTTCATGAGCCTTCTTCAAAAGCCCTCCACGGCGTTTCGAAAATGTCACTTGCCTGTTTGTTCTGCTTTCGATCCTCGCTATTTCTATCTTCCCTCTCCCCATTTATATATATATGTTGATCACCTGCTGAAAATTTAAATGGAGGACTGTATTAATTCAGAAGAGGAAACCCTATTAACTAATGACTGCAACATTGGAGAGGTTGAAAGGAAAACGAAAAATTTGGAGAGAAAATGAATTAAAGAAACTACAAATTAGAGCTTTACCTCAGCTTCTTTCTTTCTTGGCGCTTTGCTTCTTGTATTGGAAATTTGCTTCCAGGGAGTTTAAATACAGACTTATGGCATGTAATTAAATAATTAATTTCTTCCCTAATAGTCCATCTGTTTTGGTGAATTTACCAAAATACCATGGAAACGGTCTCTTTGTTTTATAAAAATACATACGTCGTGATATTTTTCAGATTTTGCTTGTAATAAGCCTTATATATTAGGTACGATTAATGATTCATCTATTTCAGTGAATATACCAAAATATTATGGAAACGGTCTATTTGTAATTAAAAAAAAAAAGGATAAGAATATATATATCGTGATATTTTCTATATATCACGATATATATATTTAGAGAGAGAGAGAGAGAGGGAGGGAGGGGCTTGTGTTTCTTATATGTCCATTGTTTCACACGTACGAAGCATGTGATGTGTTCAAAATGAGTGTGCAGTTTGCATGTGGTTTACAGTAATGATGGTTCATGCAAATTGATATATATAGCTAGGCTAGCTGTTTATTTTAATTAAGTATATATAATGAACATGTACTTGAATTTTGTTTTGTGTCATTTTCTCGTTTTAGTTTCTTCTTTTCAAGATTCCGAACAAAGCCTAAACGTTCAATAAATCAAGAAAAAGAGACCATGTTTCCGATTCTGTTGAAGCCGGAGAAATTGTTTCTACGCATTTCCATATCATTAGAAGTGTTAAGTTATTATCCGTTTGGTCATCTCACATGTCCGTATTCTGGAAATAATTTTATATGAAAAAAATGGATTAGACAGCGTACATCGGGATAATCCTCACGACCCAACTTGTAACCTAAGCCTTAAGTACTGGGATGATCTTAATTATCTTCATATCATTATAAGTGTTAAGTTATTATTCGTCTGACCATCTCACATACCCGTATTCCGGAAATAATTTTATATGAAAAAAATGGATTAGACAGCGTACATCGGGATAATCCTCACGACCTAACTTGTAACCTAAGCCTTAAGTACTGGGATGATCTTAATTATATTCATATCAGTACAATAGCCTAGCTTTCTGATTATTGCAAGACCCTTGTGTGAAAACTTGAGATCAAATGAACAGTTTGTGGCTGCAGATCTAATAATACAAAGTCAGTTACAAGTTTAACGTGTCTGTTTATAAAATTGCCACTCTAAATAATTCATTATCAACTTTCACTGTCTTAATTATAAATGAAAATAAGAATAACAAAACAAAAGGAACAGATGATGTCATGTTATATTGTGACATTTAACCACTTAGCTTTGAACTTCTAGGCTAGGTTTTGAAATTTGCCAATTGGGGGAATGCTTAAAATCCGAAGAAATTATCCATTGACCCTAAAAAAAGTTTAAGTCCATATTTTTTTTAAAAAAAAATCTGAAAGAATTAGAATTCTCTATTTATTTTTCTTTTAAAAAAAAAATGACATATGACACGATAATAAAAAAGAATGAAAAAATAAAGAGAGGACCATTCAAACAAAATGTATGCATATGAGTAGTATTGTGTGTGAAGTTTGGTCATCATAGCTTCATTTATGTATATGTAATGCCTAACCTCATAAAATTTAATAACAAATATAAGTATAAATTAATAAGACAATTAAGAGTACTAATTAGTGATTAAGTTTTAGTAATATCACTATTTTTTAGTTATTTATTTTGCTTAATTTTTCAGTGGTTTGCAAACCCTAGCTATGGTTTAACCTTCATCGATTCATTAAAATCAATGGAAAGCTATATGTTAGCACCTTTTTTTATTGACATGTGTCTGTAACAAAACGAGTTCAATTGAGTTGTAATTTATCATGAAGATCTTTGTACAATTGGACTGGTTTTTGGCTGCAATGCATCATACATACGTTCTTGGTGCGTTCTTTGCAGTGTGGCACGTTCTCCATTGGGTTCGAACGAGATCATTCCAGAAAGCAAACGTTCGAGGCACATTCTTGTTAGGTTCGAACGGGATCATTCCAGAGAGCATCCGTTCATTGTGCGTTCGATAAGCGTTCGAATGAGTCTTTCCAGTAGGCCTGCGTTCGTGCAGTGTTCGAGTAAATGTTATAACGCCAGTCGCATCTGAACGCGTTTTTATGCATTTTCACTTTTAAAAACCTAGTTTTTCACCCTCCCTATAAATATAACATGTAGCCGTCATCCCCAAATATTGAAACACAATTTCCTTGAACCAAAATCTCTCAAAGCTTTCAACCTTATTTGATTCCACCATTGAAGATTTCTTTACTTCTTGTCTTCTTTGTTAATGGTGAGAATCACTCTTTGATAAATATTCAACACAACATAACCCAAAATTCCTAATCCTTTAGAGTTCTTTAGGATGAAGATTGGTAGTCGGAGTTCCGGCGTCAGAGGTGATATAATTTACTCAGAGACTTCAGAGGTTCTGAAGAAAATCTTGGGTCACGGGCTTGAGGAGTTGCCTTGAGTTCTTACAATATTGAGGTACTTGAGTCGGTGGAGTTGCCACCATAGGTCTTTACCATCGCTGTAAGTTTTTCTCTATATAGTGGATGAGGCTGGTAGCTGATATACCCGGAGTGATTTTTTTTACTCACATAAGTTTTCCACTTCATCACCAAAATTATTGTGTTGATTTTGTGTGATTGATTTTATTTTCCGTAATTTATATTTTGCTTTGAATTGATATTGTGGATATTATTTCTGTTGGATATTGTGGTTGCTTATTGAATCTCAATAGACACATTAATTTGGACTTGTCTTGATTAATTGTGATATATTCCGCATAGGGTCAGAACACCTTGGCTAATCGCTAATTTTCAATTGCTATCAGAGACTGAACTCGATCTTTGACCCATTAGCTATGGAGCATAGTCAACCCTTAAATTGTCCGCCATTTTTTGATGGCAGAGAATATTTTCATTGGAATGTTCGCATGAGAGCATTCCTTAAGTCCTTAGATGAGAGGGTCTGGATGACAGTTGAACATGGGTGGAAACCTCTCGTTGTTATCGTTGATGAGGTCTCTTCCCCTAAAAACAAAATGACCTGGACCAATGACGAATTTGATGCCAGCAATAGGAACAACAAGGCTGTTAATGCCATATATGGTGTTGTATGTTCTGCTGAATTTAGGAGAATCTCCATGTGTGAGAGAGCCAAAGATGTTTGGGACATCCTGCAGACTGCGCATGAGGGCACATTGCCACAATAGGTCTTGACCATCGCTGTAATTTTTTCTCTATATAGTGGATTGGGCTGGTAGCCGATATACCCGGAGTGATTTTTTTTACTCGCATGAGTTTTCCACTTCGTCACCAAAATTATCGTGTTGATTTTGTGTGATTGATTTTATTTTCCGCAATTTATATTTTACTTTGAATTGATATTATGGATATTATTTATGTTGGATATGTTGGGAAGCGGCTGCGAGTGCGCAGTGGAACACTACAAGAAAACTGTCAAATAGCGACGGAAAAATCCGTAGCTAATCCATCGCTAATTGACATTAGCGACGGAAATGCGACGGAAAATTCCGTCTCTATTTTGTTGGTCGCAAAAAAAAATAGCGACGGAAATATTCCATCCGTCGCTAAAATTAGCGACGGATAATATTCCGTCGCTAAATAGCGACGGAAAATTCCGTTTCTATATAGAGACGGAATTTCCATCCGTCGCTAAATAGCGACGGAAATTTCGTTTCTATTTAGCGACCGAATATTTCCGTAGCTATTCCGTAGTTATAATTTTAAAAAAAAAAAAAAATTTAAAACGAAAATTGGTGTAAAAGACACCAATAATCATCCCCCACCAAATATGATTTTTTAAAATTTATCAATGAGGTTAAGCAAACCATTTCTTGTTTCACCAATATTCAACATTCAGTAACAAGTAATGATTTTATTATAAAAGAGACAACAAACAAGTACATTGGCTCAAATTTTCAAAATGACATGGCACCATTAACACCAGTGCACATACCAAAACACAGTGAAGCCAAGTCAAAATCTATTATAAATACACAAGGCTTGCTATTTTCACCAATAAAATATTACATCTTTCACGTTATCTTTGATGACGGGAAGTGGCCGGACCTCCGAATTCCTCTCTGACATACTCATATTCTCACATGTGGATCCACCATCGGATGTGTCGCCCTCTATATAATATCGTGCCCGGAAAGCTGCTAAATGTGCATAGTACGCTGATGGCACTGCATATGCAATCAAGGAAAAAATTCATTAATGTTGCCAGATGAATAAACAATTCTAGGGTGTATGCTGATGGCACTGCATTGCTTACATACATTCAAGAGCGCTTTTTTGGTAACCTTGATTTTTATGTAATCTTTAAATATATCCTATTGCTTATGTAATTTCTTGCTGCACTCGCATTAAGTAACACCTAACAAGCAATCAACTTTAAGTCATAAGTGTTTGATGTAGCTACACAGACTAACTACACATAAATTCAGAAAAAAAAAAAATTGATTATAAAAACAATCATGGCAAATATAAACCAATTTAGAGTATCATTAATTCAATTGAAATGTGTATACCCTCTTATGTAACCCATCCTAAAATTTATTTGAAGAATCTACTCAAGAAGAGATTAAACTGAGAAATAAAGCTTAAAAGAAGCTTAGATTTTTGAAGAAGAAGCTTGAATCTTTGAACATTTCAATTCATGTGGATGAATCAGAGAAATCCAGTTCATCCACAGACATTTGTTCTCATTCTTGTAAATTATCCACCAACACAAGCACTTCAGGCCTCAAAGGCCACCAACACAAACTAATTCTCTCCAGGTTCCAGACTTTATAGGGGTAAAATATTGAGCTTAAAACCTTAAAATGTCACCACTGACTTGTTCACTAGTATATTCTTGAATATCTGTGATTTTAGCTGTTTGTATAGACCTAAGTCTTTTAAACAATTGTCTGAAGTCTGAACAACCTACAATATGATATTTTATTCTCCGATCTAATATACATCTGCTTACCACAGTAACAACAATGTTGAATTTCTACTCTAGTGCGTACCAAGGCTCACATCAAATGGCCGAATTCAACCCTTAGTTTCAATCCAAAGATTAAAGCATGGGCTAAGGGCTACAATATCATGAAAACAGCTTTTTTAAGAGCACAAAGCCGATCACAGCTTGCCAACATATAAGAGAACAAATCAGGTAACAACACAGCAACCCATATGAATGCAGATTAAAACATCTCGAGCAAACAACTCCAATAATAAAAACAACTCCAACTCGATTAAAACAATTCCTAACTTTTTCCTAAATACTAGCAACATAATGCCAAATAAACCATGTAACCTTCACATTAAACGCAGTAAATTTTAGGAAAAAAATAACTTATAAATTACCTAGCAAACAACTCCAATAAGAAAAATCAATTAACTTACAAATAATTTATAATCTGAAAAACAGAAACTACTAAAGAAAAATTACATTTTTTTCGATTTTACTGTAGGCTGCAGGTATTGAGCTTCAGTGATGATAGCCGGTGGCCAAAATTGCAGGCGGCGGCGCGGTGGGCAAACGGCGGCAAAAAATTTTAAGACATAAAGGTTATTACATCTGTCTACGGAGTACATTGAATCAGAGTGAGACCGACTCGACATCATGGATCAGGAACCGAATCCGTTCCCAGAGTTGAAGTACGAGGAAGAGCACGAGCGAGGCATAAGCCGATTGTTCATGAAGGAAGATGAAGTCGACGATGTTGACGAGTACAGACTCGATGGCTTCCGGTACGAGAACGGTGAACTACTACGAGCTTGCGATGAGGAAGAAATCGAGTTAAGTTGATTTGACTCTGCGAGTCGGTGCCTCAAATGAGTAATGAGGTATAATTACTTTTTTTGGGTGAGAAAATATTGAAAGGGAGTGAGAGTGAGAAGAGAATTAGGGATTTGAGGGAGACGATAGTGGAGGAAAATGAGGGAATTTTTTTTTTTATTCAAGTAAATTTAGCGACGGAATCATGAATCCGTCGCTAAATATAGAGACGGAATCATGAATCCGTCGCTAATTAGCGACGGAATCATGAATCCGTCGCTAAATATAGAGACGGAATCATGAATCCGTCGCTATTTAGCGACGGATTCATGATTCCGTCGCTATTTAGCGACGAAATTTTTTTCCATCTCTATTTCGTCGCTATATATAGAGACGGAATAAAATTCCGTCGCTAATTTCCGTCGCTATTTTACATTTTTCTTGTAGTGGAAAATTAAAAAAATTATGATGCCGATGTCCCTTTACCTAAGACCCATTTGTTTTGATTATTCTACAAGTCTAGACATGTTACTATATATTCTAAGCATAAAAACTCATAAAAACATGCAAAGAACATAAACCTAAACATGCTAACTATAATAAAATCTCTGATTAAAATAAAGAAAGAAAAAGACTTACTTGAACCGAAGACTCCTCTAGTCCACCCTCCAATCTACAAGTTTTTCTCGAACTCAGCAAGCTCTTCCATGTACCAAAGAGCCACCCAAGTGTGTGGCCTCCAAAGGTGCACACACTAAAGCCAAAACTCAACGGCAAGACTACGCCTTGAGTGCACGAGTATTTTACCCTTGGTGCTAGCTTAGGCAAATACCTCAAAACTTTTAATTTGATATTCCTATAGTCAATTAGACTTAAGGATCCTCTAAATCAGTGACTTACTCTTAAACTTTAGAGTTGCTCACTTATATAAACCCAAGGTATGAAAGGTTTTGGTGTAAAATTGTAAAGAATTCTTTGGGTTTATATAGGTGCTCCAAAGACAACAAAATTAATTAAGAATCTGATGTGGGAATAATGTTAATTTAATCTTAGCCATTGGATCTTAATTTAGTGGTTTAATGAGATTATAAAACCCTAATAAGAGTTTGGGCCGAATTGGAATTCAAAAAAATAACAAATAAAAAAAAATTACTATTCATTTTTTTATAAAAAAAAAATTATTTATTTATTCCCATTCCCAAAGTGCCCCTATCGTCATTCACCAATCCCTAAGCCACTATGGAACCTCATAAATGGTCTGTTCAATAATTAAACATATTGAACCATTTATGAATAATTCCTACAACAATCATATATGTTGTTAAATTTGTACTGTGCATTGTTAACCATTGATTTCGACTTTGTTGTGTGTGACCTTTTGGTTTCCCCTCAAGTTAGACATGAAATGAATCGTGATAATTTAATCGAACATAAATTATCATCCGATCATATGGTCATTCGATTTCAATGACTAAGGTTGACATCTAGCAACATGCCAATGCCCCTAAATGAGAAGGAAAGATATATGCTCATTCTGTATGCGATTTACATATTATACGGTCCCTCACCCCACTGTATTCTCATCGTTTGACCTGGGGTATAGAAAATGTCTACCAATTTAGTCAAAGGTATGATGTTGATAGTGTCATAAATCGTGCTAACCCAAGAATATCACATGATTATTCCGCTGTGGCCGGAGTCTCAAGCACTGATCACACATATCAACCCGCGAACTGGAATAATACTCTTATATGAAAATATTATCCGAGAGAGTGGCGATTCTATGTTGTATCTTTACAAACTTCATGTGTTTCAACAAATGACCCAATCATACCCTTATGACCGGATCTTTTGAACCGGGGAAGGGGAATGTCAAAGTTATTTAATACATACATAAGATTGTAAAGACCTCAAGTCTAAGGACTAGTCATACAATCGATACATGAAAGTTCTCACAGACACATGGGATAAACACTCCATGTGAAAACTTTCGACGGTCAGTTCGATGAACACGAACAACTCATGCATCCATATAATACACCAAGCGGATGGATCTCCACTAGTAGTCTATGAGATCGGCTACCCCACTTAAGAGTGAATCATATCATCATGCTAGTTTCTCCGCTTTGTGAACGCCCAGATTATTCACAAAACTATGACTATGAACGCTTAAGAGTAATGATTCTCATAAGGTATGGAAGCCATCATCTTATTACTCAAAGAGCTTTATTACAGTGTTTGATGATTCATATAGTTATGTAAGACACGTATAATAAAGATTGTCATTTTATTAATTAATGAAAATATTACAAATACATGTATATATAGTCATCCACAAGTTGGGTATAGGGAACATCCCTAACAATCTCACACTTTCATTATAGCCAACTAGTATGAATCTGGACACCATACTTTCGGGTGTGCCTATTATGCTTTTGTTGAGTCAGTCCTTTAGTAAGAGAATCTGCAAGATTATCTTCTGTGGGTATTTTCTCTATAGTAACTTCTTTTCTCTCAACAATCTTCCCGATGAGATGAAATCGTCTGAGTACATGCTTGGATTTCTAGTGGGACCTTGGTTCCTTTGATTATTGTCACAGTACATCGTGACGCCATTCTTTATCGCGGGAAGCACTTCCAGCTCCGTGATGAACTTCTTTATCCAGACTGCTTCTTTAGCTGCCTCAAATGCTGCAATATACTCGGCTTCAGTGGTGGAGTCCGCTATAGTTGACTGCTTTGAGCTTTTCAACTGACAGCTCCGCCATTCAAAGTAAACAGATATCCTGTTTGTGATCTGCTGTCATCCCTATCGGTCTGAAAGCTCTTATCACAGTAACGAACGAATTTCATCTCAGAACAATCTCTGTATGTCAAAAACACATCCTTAGTTCTTCTAAGATACTTGAGGATTATTTTGACAGCTGCTCAGTATTGCTCACCAGGATGCCTGATACCTTCTCGTTATGCTAAGAGCATAAGAGACATCAGGTATTGTACATAACATGGCGTACATGATCGATCCTATTGATGAAGCATAAAGGGATCCTACTTATACGCTCTCTATCTGAAGGATTATGTGGGCATTGCTCCTTAGATAATTTGATTCCATGACAAGTAGGTAAATTACCTCTTTTGGAATCTTCCATTTTGAATCTTTTCAAAAATTTATCTATGTATGTGGATTGAGAAAGTCCTAACAACCTCTTAAATATATTATTGTAGATCTTGATACCGATGATGTAGGCTGCTTCTCCCAAATATTTCATGGAGAAATTCCAAGATAACCATTGCTTGGTGGCTTGCATAATGGGAATATCATTCCTGATGATTAATAAATCATCGACATATAATATAAGAAACACAACAACACTCCTACTACTTTTCCTGTAAACACAAGACTCGTCTATATTTTTGATGAAGTCAAACTCTTTGATTGTCTCATCAAATCGTATGTTCCAACTTCTGGAGGCTTGCTTGAGTCCATAAATGGATCGTTTAAGCTTGCATACTCTATTATGATCATCCTTAGATGCAAACCCCTCAGGTTGTGTCATATAGACTTCCTATACGAGGTTCTCATCAAGGAAAGCTGTTTTGACATCCATTTACCAAATCTCATAATCAAAAGTGTGTAGCTAGTGCCAGTAAAATTCGAATGGAATTTATCGTTGCAACAGGCGAGAAGGTTTCGTCATAGTCAATTCCTTGGATTTGTCTATAACCTTTCGCCACCAACCTAGCCTTATAGGTTTGAATGTTGCCTTCTGCATTAGTTTTACTCTTGTAAATCCACTTGCAGCCTATGGGTTTTATCTCTTCAGGTGCATCCACCAAGTCCCAGATTTGATTCCCGATATATAGAGTCTATTTCAGATTTCATGGCCTCAAGCCACTTGACTGAATCAATGTCACGCATCGCTTCGTCATAACTGGTGGGATAGTCATTATCAATGATCTGATCATGTTCCTCATCAATATGGAAACCATATCTTTCAGGCTCATATCTTTCCCTATCAAACCTTCTAAGTTCATAACATTGTGGTTGTTTCGTCGCTGCCCTTTTGGGGGGCCTGGGGTTTAGTTCTATGTTAGTTTATTCTTCTTGTACCTCATCGAGGTCAAGTCTACTCCCACTATATTTCTCGAGAAGGAATTCATTATCTAGAAATTTAGCATTTCGTGGACAAATATTCTTTGTTCATTTAGAACGTAGAACACGTAAGCTCTTGAGTTCAAGACATATCCTACAAACTTACATTTAACTGCCATATCATCCAATTTGTTAGTTTGTGTGATCTTAATATATGTGTCACATCCTCAAACTCTTAGATAACTAATACTAGGACGTTTCCCAGACCATAACTCATATATTGTTTGACTAACAGTCTTGGAAAGAACTTGGTTTAGTAGTAGTGTTGCAGTTTCTAAAGCAAGACCCCAGAATGAAAGAAGTAGATCCGTGTCTGGCATCATTGATCGGATCATATCTAATAATGTCTGATTTCTCCTTTCGGAGACCTCATTATGCTGTGGAGTTCCCGGAGGAGTCCACTGGGAAACAATATCATTTTCTCTCAAGTAATCTTGAAATTCGTCGCTTAAGTATTCACCACCTCGGTCAGACCTTAGTGACTTAATACTTTTATTAAGCTGGTTTTCTACTGCAACTTTGAATTCTTTGAATTTCTCAAAGGCTTCAGATTTGTACCGCATAAGGTACACATACCCATAGCGAGTGATCATCGATAAAGGTAATGAAGTATGAGAATCCACCTCTAGCGGTGACTGATATTGGTCCGCATACATCAGAGTGTATGAGTTCTAATGTCTCCGCTGCACGCTATCTTTTACCTTTGAAGGGTAATTTGGTCATTTTACTAAGTAAACAAGACTCACAAGTTCTATATCCTTATGTAGCTTAATTAATCTTGCTTCATTGATATGACCTACGCGACTGTGCCATAGAAGTGATTCATTGAGATTATTTGAGTTAACGTTGTATATATTAGAGGTTGAACATTCTTTGTTAGTTTGTAAGACATATATACCATTTTGCAAAATACCATCTCCATATTTTATTTCATTGAAATAAATAGAACATTCATTACAACTTATTACGCATGAATAGCCTTTATTACATAAAGAATAAATTGAAATGATGTTCTTTACTAGAGAAATTACATAAACACAATCTTCTAAGTCTAAAACTAAACCATTCGGTAAAACTAATGAATAAGTCCCCACGCACAATGCAGCCAGGTTTGCTCCATTACCCATGCGTAAGTCAACCTCCCCATGACGGAGTCTCCTACTGTTTCTTAGGCTCTGCACATTGTTACACAAGTGAGTCACATAACCGGTGTCAAGCACCCAAGTAGAAGGTTTAGAGTTTTTAGAATATAGTTCAATCATATACAACATACCTGAAGCATTGGGCTTCTTAGCCTCTTGGGCTTAACTAGCTTCCTTGGCTTTCAGGGATCTGCAGTCTTTCTTCCAATGACTCTTCTTTCCACAAAATAAACATTTCCCTTTTCCCTTTTTTTCTTCTCCACCTTACCATTGCGCTTTAGGTGATCTGGAGCCTTGGCCTTGCCCTTAATTTTCTTTGGGCCTCGTGGCTTCAGGTCCGTACCCGTAAGCATGGCGGAGGTTTTAAGCTCCGGTTTCAAGTCATTCTCTACTTGCTTAATCAGATTGTGCAATTCTGCTAAAGTAACTTCTTTATCAGACAGATGAAACTGCATAATAAAGTTAGAGAAGTCTTTTGGTGAGGACTGAAGAATTAGATTGTGACCTATCTCATGATCCATGATGAACTCGAAGTTGGCCAATTTTTCAATGTGGCAATCATCTTAAGCACATGTCCACTAACAGATCCTTCCTTATACCTTGTTTGGAATAAGGCACATGACACTTGAAATCTCACGGTATGAACGGAAGTTGCATACAACTTCTTCAAGTGAAAGATGATGGTTTGAGCATCCATATCTTCGTGAGCTTTCTGAAGTTCGTCCGACATAGAGCCAAGCATTATGCAAACTGCTTGCTCATCATCGTCGATGTGTTCTTCTTCCAAGCATCAAATATATTTTGATCAGCATCTTCTGCTGGTTTAGGGGGAAATGATCTTTCAAGAACATAGAAAATCTTTTTTTGTCATAAGACAATTTTAAGGTTTTAAATCAGTCATTGTAGTTGTCCTCTTTGAGCTTATGCTCATCAAGGATGGAACGAAGTGATACTCTGTTTGCCATTTGAATGTTTGTGAAATATTTTAACCCACCCGTTAAGAAAGAATGTTAAAATTAGGAATATATTTTCATTAATGTTCATAATAACATGAGCTTTTAATATTATGAAGTTGCTCCCACTCAATTTTTTTAAAATTTTAACCAAATCACACCAACCTCAATATGATGGATTTCTTGTGGGCAAGGATCTCATTATCATCATTTCATAACTCCGACTAGGGCCGATCGTTATAAAATACGATAATTAGGTAGGTTCCCAACCAATTTATGATATAAATCACAATTCATTGATCATTGGTTTGGGCAATCAAACATGTCCATAGCTTATGCTAGTCCTTATAGACACCCAATCTTTGCCACTAAGTTATAAGACCTTGTCTAAGGGTCGATGTGTCTTATGACTCAGAAAAGTCAAACCATTGTCAATAGTACGATTTAGGGACAAATTAGTATTGGTTAGTCTGGTAAAGCCTAGTTCTGCCAATACGGTTTAAGCCATTTAGGTCTATACTTTACAATGGGAGGTAAATTTTAGACTTATTATTATTGAGGATTTTAGCAAGTTTAAGTGAATAACTTTCAAATGGATTCCTATATTGAAAATTCCCCAAAGGGATGGTGGAGCGAACTCTCTTAAATACTCTTACCTCTTAGGCTCTTATTGCCTTGGTGACATGAATAAACAATTGATCCTCCAAATTAGTCCAACACTTTAAATATACTTTAAGGTAAGCTTTGAGTTATCTAGATATCTTCACAGCTTTTCCTTTTGGCTATAAAAAGGTAGTGAGTGAAGGAAGACACCAAATCATTATCTAACTCTAGTAATCATTTTGGTTAAATTAATTTTAGTTTGGAAAGTTTTATTAACGCCTTGGTCCCACTCCACTTGTATCTTTTATAATGTCTTTTACTATAAACAAGTTATTATATTATTAGTCTTAAAGGTAATAAATCTATAAGTTCATCATGGAATAATTACTTAGCTAAGAGATAAGCAATACACTCTCTATTTCCTTAGAAAGTCTCTAGATGCTTGCACCCTAAAATAATCATGTCAATTCTAATCATACATATAATCATCAAGCATGTGAGTTTTAATATGTTGGAATTATTTTAGGTATTAAATAACTTTGAATAATATTTAATTATGATATTGCATTTTATTTTATTCAAATAAATTTACTATTCACTTTTTTTTTTTTTTACAGATGCTTGATAATGCAATTTCACAATTCAAATCTTAACCAAATCATGCAAAACTTGTGCATAAAATTAAGTTCAGGGTGTTAGCTTTCCAACGAGCTTTTACACACCCAATTCGAATTCAAATGAGAAAGAACTAATCAAAACAAAAACGGCGCGCTGATACCACTGTTGGGAAGCGGCCGCGAGTGGGCAAGGAAAATTAAAAAATTATGATGCCGCTATCTCTTTGCCCAAGGCCCATTTTTTTTTATTATTCTACAAGCCTAGGCATGTTACTATATATTCTAAGCATAAAACTCATAAAAACATGCAAAGAACATAAACCTAAACATGCTAACTATAATAAAATCTCTGATTAAAATAAAGAAAGAAAATGACTTACTTGAACCGAAGACTCCTCCAGTCCACCCTCTAATCTACAAGCTTTTCTCGAACTCAGGAAGCTCTTCCACGTTCCAAAGAGCCACCAAAGTGTGTGGCCTCCAAAGGTGCACACACTAAAGCCAAAACTCAATGGCAAGACTACGCCTTGAGTGCACAGATATTTTGCCCTTGGTGCTAGCTTAGGCAAATACCTCAAAACTTTTAACTTGAGATTCCTATAGTCAATTAGACTTAAGGATCCTCTAAATCAGTGGCTTAGTCTTAAACTTTAGAGTTGCTCACTTATATAAACCCAAAATATGAAAGGTTTTGATGTAAAATTTGTAAAGAATTCTTTGGGTTTATATAGGTGCTCCAAAGACAATAAAATTAATTAAGAATCCGATGTGCGATAATTGCTAATTTAATCTTAGTCATTGGATATTGATTTAGTGGTTTATGAGATTATAAAACCCTAATAAGATTTGGGCCGAATTGGAATTCAAAACAAATAACAAATTAAAAAATTTACTATTCATATTTCTTTTAATTTTTATTATTTATTCCAATTCCCAAAGTGCCCATATCATCATTCACCAATCCCTAAGCCACTATGGAACCCATAAATGACCTGTTCAATAATTAAACATATTGAACCATTTATGAACAATTCCTACAACAATCATATATGATGTTAAATTTATATTGTGCACTATTAACCATTAATTTCGACTTTGTTGTGTGTGATCTTTTGGGTTCCCCTCAAGTTGGACATGAAATGAATTGTGATAATTTAATCGAACATAAATTATCATCAGATCATATGGTCATTCGATTTCAATAACCAAGGTTGACATCTAGCAACATGTCAAGGCTCCCAAATGAGAAGGAAAGATATATGCCCATTATGTATGCGATTTACATATGATACGGTCCATCACCTCACTGTATTCCCATCGTTTGACCTAGGGTATAGAAAGTGTATACTCATATAGTCAAAGGTATGATGTTGATAGTGCTATAAATCGTGCTAACCCAAGAATCTCACATGATTCTTCCGCTGCGGCCACGGTCTCAAGCACTGATCACACATATCAACCCGTGAATTGGAATACTATTATAAGAAAATATTATCTGAGAGAGTGGCGATTCTCTGTTGTATCTTTACAAACTTCATGTGTTTCAACAAATGACCCAATCATACCCTTATGACCGGATCTTTTGAACCAGGGAAGGAGAATGTCAAAGTTATTTGATCCACACATAAGATTGTAAAGACCTCAAGTCTAAGGACTAGTCATACAATCGATACATGAAAGTTCTCACAAACACATGGGATAAACACTCCATGTGAAAATTTTCGACGGTCAGTTCGATGGACACGAGCAACTCATGCATCTATGTGATACCAAGCAGATGGATCTCTACTAGTAGCTTATGAGATCGGCTACCCCGCTTAAGGGCGGATCATATCATCATGCTTGTCTCTCCGCTTTGTGAACGCCCAGCTTATTCACAAAACTATGACTAGGAACGTTTAAGAGTAATAATTCTATAAGGCGTGGAAGCCATTATCTTATTACTCCAAGGGCTTTATTACAATGTTTGATGATTCATATAAGTTATGTAAGACATGTATAATAAAGATTGTCATTTTATTAATTAATGAAAATATTACAAATACATGTACATATAGCTCATCCACAAGTTGGGTATAGGGCATATCCCTAACAGGATATTGTGGTTGTTTATTGACTCTCCATAGACACATTAATTAGGACTTATCTTAATAATTATGATATATTCCGCATATGGTCAAAACCTATGCTAATCACGAATATTCACTATGCTAAAAATAGACATCTCCCTTAGCTCCAGGCTAATTAAGGAGAGATTAATGCTGAATCCGAATGTGACTACATATATATAGTAAATAATTTGTTGTCGTTTCCATCATAATTAAAAACCTAAAACATGCCTGGAGCTAGCATATAAAAGACATGATTTCATAATGAGAATTTTTTTTTTTAAAAGTTTAAGGAAGATTTAAGTCTCTTTTTTATGTGTGTATAATTCATCATCATTGATTAAATTGTGAATAAGGAGGAGAATAAGACACAAAGATTGTGAGAACTAAACCTGTAAACTAATAGAATCAAATGCGAAATTATAATAATTATATAAATTATTTATTCAGTCATATAACCGTGAAAAATCAAATCCAAAATATATTTTATGAAATAAAGATTTTTTGACCAAGTGAAGTAAGACATAATCAGAATTAGCATCCAGTAGAAAAAGAATAATAAGATGTGGGTTACTAAGTAATATTAGTCCCCGTTAGGGATGGCAAAATCCGGATCCGGACCCGGGTCCGGCCGGACCCGGGTCCGGATCCGGAAGAGGTTTCACAACCCCGGGTCCGGTTCTGGACCCGGGTAAATATTCCCGGGTCCGGACCCGGGTCTACCCGGTACGGATCCGGGTAGACCCGGTCCGGACCCGTTTACCCGCATTCTTTTTTTTTTTTGATTTTTTGATTTTTTAATTGTATTTTTTATATTTATATTTGTATTTTGTCAATTTTATTAGTTTTATTTCAATTCTTTTAATTTTTTTTATTAAATTACATTATTTAGATATATATATATGCATAATATTTTATATATTTTTATTAAAATCTAATTTATTTTTTTATTTTTTTCTTTTTTTCCCGGACCCGGGTAGACCCGGGTCCGGACCGAGTGATCCCGGGTCCGGACCCGGAATCACCCGGGTCTTCGTTTTAATTACCCGGGTCCGGATTTTTTATTTCCGGACCCGGGTCTTCCCGGACCCGGGTCGTCCGGGTCCATGCGGACCCGGGCCGGGTCCGGGTCTTGTTGCCATCCCTAGTCCCCGTAGCAGTTAAATTTCATATTCATTGCAAATTCATGCACTGAAATTCCACATGGTCCTTGAAGCTATACTTTAATTTCTGAAAAAAGTTTTTGACACAAATTTTTTCATCAGAATTAATAGACGAGTTTTTTCAGACCTCAAATCTATTGCCTACGAGTTAAATTTATATTGTTGAGAGAATCCATACGTCTTCAAACCTTCTTTTAAACTCTAAAACAAAAAGTTATCAAGGTCACCAAAGGGATCAATATCTCAAGTAATACGGTTGGCATGAGAGCGGTGTTTAGAAATCACATGGATGAAATTTTTGGGATTGCCATAGATGACGCGAAATACACAAAGGATCCCGAGTTAGCAAAAGCTCAAGCGTTCAAGATGGGGATTAAGCTTGCCACACAATATGGGTTTAAGCCGCTGATTATCGAATCAGATGATAAAAATATAATGGATCCGATTATAGGCACTATCACCAGTTTTAAAGAAAAAACATGGATCATCATGGAAATTCAAGACGCGATAAGAAACTTATATTAATTTAGGATCTTTTTCAAACCTCAAATTTATAATGGTGAGACTCATATTTTGGCAAAATTTACCAGTAACTACCCGTTTTTGGAGGGATAATTCTCCTTGGACATCTAATGGAAGGCGTGAATTGGAGAATTGTTATGAAAAGTTGTTACAAATAAGATACATGACATATACTTTCATGTGACATATGTGTCCAATCATTGAAATTCTTTAAAATGTCACAACAATATTGTGGTACATTTGTATTTATGTCTTCTGTATTAATTACTTTTAGCATTCTTATTAAGAAGCGCATTAATTGTAGTTTTTACTACGAAATCATTTAAAATATGGCTAATAAATTTTGCCTTTATGTTTGGTCAATATTGTTATTTTATATACCATGAAATATCACATGAATAAAATTTCTACAAAAAAGCTTTTTATCTGTTGGTTCTGAAAAATAATTTTACGCGGGTGTATTAGAGCAGCGGCTTCTTAAAGTTGAAATTGACTAACTTCTAAAAATAAACGATTATTAATGAATTATCTAAAGTCTGAAAGAGATGAACATTTAGATTATAAAAATGATGCAAAAAGAGTAAATTTTGGATTGCTTTAATTGAAATTGCGATTGAAACTGAAAGGAAATTGCTTTGATTAATTAAACTACGATTACAGCATGAAAGTTGAAATTGATGAATTAATGTACGATTAATTAAACTACTGGACATAAAGAATTTTAAAAGAACTAAAACTATTGGAGATGAATTTTAAAAAGATTAAATTACAGGAAATATAGTTATTGTTGGATTCATGTCTGTTGATGAGTTGTTGATTTCTTGGGATTGATTGTTGTTTCTTTTCATATTCTCTTATTTTGTCATTTATACCTCCTGCCACCAACCGCTTCCTCCATATTTCTGCTACTGTTTCCACCTGCGCATGATGGAGGAGAAATGGAGGAATTTTAGTACACTTCTTATTTTTTGGGCAATTGATTCTGAGATAATGGGTATCATATTCCGCTTGGGTTTGGGCCGAATTCATTTCTCTTAATTGGGTCGGACCTGAAATATTTTGGGTACATAAAATGTCCTCTCGAAGGGCCAATTAGCATGTATATAATATTTTAAATCATCTTGACTCTGCACTTTCCTCCATATGGCAAGCTTTAAACAAATCAAGCCAAAAGTGGCATTTACTGAGTTTGATAAACTTTGATCTACCAAGAATCCAATCCAAATTAAACTCTAATACTCTGTCTCCTTTTAAAAATGGGTTTAATAGTACACATTAAGGATCTATTTTAGGAAATTTTCACATTAATTTTATGGAAAATATAAAAAATTGTTAAAACATTAATTATTTTTTCTATTTTCTCATGAAAATTTTCTTAAAATATATACTTAATGAGTGCCTTTAGGACACTCGTTAATATTTCCCCTTAAAAATTTAAAAAACCTTTTATCCCGAAATCCAAAGTTTCTCACAATCCCTAAATAAAAAATCCGAGAAATGATATATAAACCAACAGTTTTACCGAATGAAATCCAGAACGACATAAACCCTCGCGTTTTGGGAAAAACAAGTTAAACCCAAATTTGTCTGTGCCTGTTGCCAAACACTCCAAAAGAGTAAGCTTGCCCTAAATCAATTTTTTTGCTCCCCCACGAACACATTGTCCACACCATTGCTCTCTCTCATTTCAGCTGTCATGAACTAGAAATTTGCTTGAATGTTATATGATATCAATGTCACCGGCATATTTTAGAACTTAAGAAAAAACAAGAAAGCCAAGTTGAGCTTTTAAAGCAACTCAACAAGAAAGCCAAGTTGAGCAGATTTTAGGCTCAAAAGGTTAGTTTTATTTTTTGTGCTTTTACCAAGTTTAGATCAGATCTGCCAGATTGACTATTACATATTGACTGTTCTTGGGTCTGTTGTGATTTTCCATTTTTCATGTTCTAGGTTCAGTTGCAGAATAAGATAAAAGGAATTGCTGCAGGTGATTCTCGAATAATCTTTGTGTGCTTTTTCCATTTAATATTTGCAAAATGAAGAAATATTTTTTTCTCAAAAAAAAAAATCGTTAATGCATTTTGATTTATTCGCAAACTCAAGATCTTGGTTATAGGAAGTGATTCGTTTTTGCCACTAATGCTCTAGGTCTTGGTTTGATTCAGTGTTATGTATTTTGCACTTTATTTGTAATTATAATGTCATCTAGCACAAGCACAAATTCATTGGAACGGCGACGATGTCACAAATGCCCCAACAGATATCAAAAATTATGGACTTCAACTACAGCAAATAATCCAAATCGGAAGTTTTGGAAATGCAAGGATTGTCTGGCCTTTGACTGGGATGACGATGATCAATGGGTAGAAAATGAAAAGAGTCACGAACCTTGTAATGATATTTTACTAGGTGAAATCCGGAAGTTGATTAGGGATGAACTAGGTGAAATCCGGAAGTTGATTAGGGATGAACTAGGTGAAATCCGGAAGTTGATTAGTGATGAAGTAGGAAATTGAGAACTTAGTCTCATTCAAAAATACGCATAAGAAATAATTATTTTCCTACTGTTATGTATTATATTTATAATATGTTATGCAATTTAAATCATGTTTCATAAGTACTCTTTGACATGTAATGGTATGATATGATATTCTACTTGCAAAGATTTTGATTTGTTTGTTCTCATTGCATCCAATATGCAAGAAACTTTCTGTTTTGTGGTTTGTGGATCAATTTTAGATTGGCGAATAGTATTTTGGTTTCATCATTCATTATGTTCTAAAGGAAATAAACATTCATGTATGTTGAAGTGTACTATTGAGGATTTTGCCACTGTGATTACAGGTGCATCTAGTGGCATAGGTGCTGAAACCACACGTGTACTTGCATTGCGTGGTGTCCATATAATAATGGCGATGCTTGTAATTGGATGAGATGCTTCCATCAACAAAGTCTAATATTGTTCAGAAATTAAAGAGATTGCCTCCATCCACAAAGTCTAATATTGTTCAGAAATTACCATGATATAGGTTTATACACAGCCAACATAACTATCTAATCATCAAACTCCCAAAAATAAAAAAGCAATAAAAGACTTACTAAAGAACTATAAAGACATTGAACATAAATGATTTATGTAAAACTTAAACGCAGCCCTGGTTAAGTTTCTCTTATCAGTACATGGTGAAATGCCATATGATTTCAAAATGACAACATGTATCTTAACTCTGCCCTTAGTAATTAATAGAAAAGCTAAAGCAGAGATAATTTCATCAAGGTTAGAGATACAAACTTTATGTGTGACATTTAAGCCTAATAATGCCACAATCACAATTAACACAAATGATTTCATTTGGTTAGGCATCACACCACCATTAGCAATTGTAACATCTCCAAGGCAGCTTACTGAGTTCCTCATCATTCCTCACTGCCAATTGAATGTGGCGTGGTACAATGCGAGTTTTCTTGTTGTCCCCTGCAGCATTTCCAGCTAATTCCAAAAGCTGATGCATAAAATCAGAAAAGATTCATTAACCAGTTCTCAATACCCTATAAAATATAAATTATATGCTATCATATGAAATTTCAATGCCAAACCAAAGGCCACAATTTCCTAATTCAGATATTCTTTACCACACTACCAAAGCAGGAAACAATGAACCTTCATTTAATGAAATATTTATACAATGAACCTTCATTTCATGAGACATCTTACCCATTGGTCTATTCATTTCATAAAAACCCCGTGCATCTTGTCATGTTCATTATATTATAGTAGTAATTGTTGAAATCCTCCAAATGAATCAGTCATTACGGTAGTATCCTGTAATATGGTACATATTACAAATGAATCATACAACCATTTCACAATTATTTTTCGGAATAAAACCATAACATAACATACATACATACCATATTAACGTACGGTGAAATGACAGGAACAAATGGTGTAGGAATATGTTGAATATGCATGAAAACTCAAATTAAAGGTAACTAAAGACTATAATGAAAAAAATTATAATATTGAATATTTACCGGGAGCACATTGCTATCTTCTGTTGGTATTTCAGTAGAATGTAATTGATCATTCACATGTTCATCCTGTTAATCAATTTGTATGAATATAAGATTTCAAATAAATTTCTAATACCAATTGACTTAACAAAATTAATCTAACCTGTGTTGAAACCTGATGTTTCTTTTTTGTAGATTTCTTAAATTTTGTGGATGGTATCCTACGACTGCGAGGACGACCTTTACCACGAGTAATTTCAGGATCACGAATGCTTTCCACTGCAGTCTCAGAACTTCCAACTGTGTTACAACAACTTTTTCCATAATTAACAACTGTTTTGTCATCAAAGTTTAGTTTGGATAAATCTTTCCACAAATTCTCAATCCAATCTAACACATAATTAGAACGTTCAATATCTCCTGCAACCATATCTGCGACTTTAGCGAAATTAGCACATATTTTGTCATATCTCAATTGTTCCTCTGTGGAACTCCATATGTCATAGCAAATTTTCACCCTACTATGGCATCTTCGAACATCTTTTCGCCATCTTCCAAGGATATATTTATCTGGAAGTACTTCTACATCATTCCGTATCATGGTTGTAATGGCATGCCTGCAGAGAATTCCTCTAAACTGAAACCTTGAACAACTACAACTAATTTCCCCTTTCTCCTTTTTAAAGTAAACTTTAAAAAAAGTTCTTTTTTTGACATCACCAACTTTCACATCTTCTCTTACTTCATGTTCTGATCCCACTGAATTGATAACTTCGCAGTACATCTTTCTAATTAACTCTTGCTGAAATTCTTTAAACTTTGAAATGGTATACACTTCTTGCAATTGCTGCTCCATCTTATATTCTGTTACACATGGAAGTTGTTGTGAAAGTGACTTAACATCTTCACTTACTTCTTTTTCAACTTTACTCCGCAAAGTATGGTTATACTGCTCAACAAATTGTTTCAATGTTGTTTTTGAGTTAACATACCCATCAAAGAATGCATTCATACTTTCACTACGTTGAGTGGTTGACATGCCTGCCCAAAAACTTTTCTTCAGAAAACATGGAACCCAATAATGTCTCTCCTGATATAACCCACTAAGCCATTCATTACCGCCCAAATCATACTGTACAAGCATATGCTGCCAAGTTTCATCAAATTGTGCAACAGTTTGTGAATCATAAACAGCAGAATGTAATAACTGAGTGATTGCATAATATTGATTATAGCATCCTAATTTTTCAGGAACTTTCTTCATTATATTCCACAAACACCATCGATGTCGAGTAGTAGGGAAAACAATCTCTATTGCTTTTTTCATTGCCCTATCTTGGTCAGTAATAATTCCAATAGGTGCCACATTAGACATGCAAGATAGCCATGTCTTAAATAACCATGTAAACGTTTCAGTATCCTCATGTGATATCAATCCACATCCTAACAATATAAAATGACCATGATGATTAACTCCTACAAATGGTGCGAATGGCATGTCATACTTATTTGTTAGATATGTGGTGTCAAATGTAACAACATCACCAAAAGATTTATAGGCGGCCCTACTCCTCGGATCAGCCCAAAATATATTTTTTAATCGACCTTCATCATCTAAGTTCAAGCTAAAGTAAAATCTATCGTCTTCTGCTTGCATTTTCATCAAATAGTTTTGTAAAGCTGCATCATCTCCTTCACCAAGTCGTAGTCTTCTTTGCTTGTCAACATGATTTCTGTAATCTCTTGCCGTAAATGTAACATTATCATGCCCACCAGCCTCAATAACAAGAGCATTACTACTTTGGGAAACTCTAATTCCAGCTCTATCATTTATCTCAAGTTTCCTTTTTGCATGTATATTGATGCTACGGTTACATCTGAAAAACTTAGACTTCGATAGAGATAATAATTCATGGTTGTGCTCAAGAACTATAGTTCGAACCCTCCATTTTCCAACTTCATCTACACATCCACAAATTTTAGCATTGCAACCAATTTTTGAATTTGGTTGGGGCTTTAAAATATTACTCGATTTCGTTTTTGACAAGTCGTTTCTCCCACAAGCAAATGTCACATATCTAACATTCCCATCACCCCATTTTCTACTACTTCTCCGCACTACTGGAAACCCTTTTCGTTTACCATATTCTTTGTAATAACTAAACATATCATTAGCATTATCAAAAATCATATCCGTCTTTGGTTCATCATCGTCATTATCATCAGTTTCATTAATATGGACACCTATACCATCATCCTCTTCTATTTCTAAATTCTTGATTTTCGGTCAGCTCCTAATTATAGATGACGCCTGTATCAAATAATATATACATAGAATATGAATATCGGGACACACAAAATGAAGTCTAGAATGGTGTTGAAAAATGAAAATCAACACATTTTAATCAAACTTTCCTGTCCAAAAATGACTGTGGAATCCTTAGTAGCAAAATAAAAGTCTATAATCATTTCACCCACTATTTAACTTAATTACACTACATAAGAACAAACATATTTTCAAGCTAACAACAAACACTATATATTCATATTCATCAAAGCAATAAAAGTAACAGCAAACAATATTCATTTTTGAAAAATGTTTAGCACTGAATCAAAGCTGCAACCTTCCATTATTTCAAGCTAATGGAAAACCGAATATACTCATTTCCACATAGCAATAATACTAACAACAAACAAAACAATATTAATTTTTGCAAAATACTTAGCACACCAAATACTAAAACTAGTAACAAAGGGCAAAAACGTATTATATTGTAACTCCATTAGGACAGTAAAAATTTCCAAACCATGTGCAATATCTGCATCAATTAAATATACTTCAATCAAACCAAGACCTAGAGCATTAGTGGCAAAAACGAATCACTTCCCATAACCAAGATCTTGAGTTTGCGAATAAATCAAAATGCATTAACGAATTTTTTTTTTTTGAGAAAAAATATTTCTTCATTTTGCAAATATTAAATGGAAAAAGCACACAAAGATTATTCGAGAATCACCTGCAGCAATTCCTTTTATCTTATTCTGCAACTGAACCTAGAACACGAAAAATGGAAAATCACAACAGACCCAAGAATAGTCAATATGTAATAGTCAATCTGGCAGATCTGATCTAAACTTAGTAAAAGCACAAAAAATAAAACTAACCTTTTGAGCCTAAAATCTGCTCAACTTGGCTTTCTTGTTGAGTTGCTTTAAAAGCTCAACTTGGCTTTCTTGTTTTTTCTTAAGTTCTAAAATATGCCGGTGACATTGATATCATATAACATTCAAGCAAATTTCTAGTTCATGACAGCTGAAATGAGAGAGAGCAATGGTGTGGACAGTGTTCGTGGGGAGCAAAGAAATTGATTTAGGGCAAGTTTGCTCTTTTGGAGTGTTTGGCAACAGGCACAGACAAATTTGGGTTTAACTTGTTTTTCCCAAAATGCGAGGGTTTATGTCGTTCTGGATTTCATTCGGTAAAACTGTTGGTTTATATATCATTTCTCAAAAAATCCACCTAATCCCCTCACTCACAGCAACTCCCCTCGACGGCATGGACAAGCATGGGTCTCATATAATGATAGTTATTAGCCTAGTAAATTTTAATAAAGTATAAATTAATAAGACAAATAAAGTATAAATTAATAAGACAAATAAGATTACTAATTAGTCATATCACTATTTTTTAATTATTTATTTTGCTTAATTTTTCAGTGATTTGCAAACCCTAGCTATTTTAAACTTCATTGATTCATTAACATCAATGGAAAGCTATGCTATTGCTTGCCAATGTGAAAAATATACATCTCTTTTAGCTCCAAGCTAATTAAGGAGAGAATAAAGTTGAATCATAGGGTGACTAAGCATATATTTAGTAATTAAATTGTTGTCGTTTTCATCTTAATTAAAAACCTAAAACATCCCTGCAGCTAGCATATAAAAGCCCGATTCAGTTTTTCTTGTTGTTTTGTTTTGTTTATAAATTTAAGGAAGGTTAAATTCTCTTCTTTATGTGTGTATATATATTCAACCATTGACTATATGTCGTGAATAGGGATGAGAAGATTATCCAAATATTGTGAGAATAATACTTGTAGATTAATAGAACCGAGTCTGAAACTAATAATTTCATTTATTTTTTAATCACTCATGCAATCGTGAGAAATCAAATTCAAAATCTATTTTATGGAGTAGAGATTTATTGACCAAGTGAGCTAAGACAGAATCAAAATTAACATCCAGTGGAAAAAAATCTCAAAGGGGTATGGCTTGATGGCAAATGACTTAAGACTTGCACTACGAGAAAATGACTTTTTAACATCGTCAAATATCGATGCTAAAAGAGGAAAAAATCGACGTTAAAAGTTTTGGCGTCGAAATATGACGACGCAACTCAGCGACGCTAAATCTATTAAAAATTATTAAAATATATTTAATTATCAATAATTACATTTAGTATCGAATAAGCTTAAGCGATGTTAAATCTTAAAAATATAATACGGGACCCACCATAGAGCCCACCTAACCAACCATGGGTCACACCTAAACCCTAATATCACCGGACGGTGGGCCTAAGCCCACATAATAATCCACATTTATAATTCTACAAATTATTTCAATTGGTGTGACTTGAGCTCTTGACCTCAATAGTTGAAGGTGTAACATAATTATCACTAGGCTATAATCAGTTTATTTTAATAAGATGTAAAGAATAATATATATATGTACGCGTGTAATACACATAAATATCATTAATTATTTATAATTAATAATAATTATTATTATTATTATTACAAGTTTTTTAGCGTCGCATGTGTTTTTAGCAACGCTAATTAATAGTAATTATTATTATTAAAGAATTTTTAGCGTCGCCAAAAATATGTGACGCTAAATGTATATATTTTAGCGTCTCCGATTTTATAGGCGACACTAATTATTATTATTAATAATTAATAATAATCATAATTATTATTATAGTTATTTTAGCGTCATCTAAAATAGTCGACA
This sequence comes from Zanthoxylum bungeanum, assembly GCA_019454045.1. Lineage (NCBI taxonomy): Eukaryota > Viridiplantae > Streptophyta > Magnoliopsida > Sapindales > Rutaceae > Zanthoxylum > Zanthoxylum bungeanum. The sequence goes on from SKCR01030221.1 coordinate 50,768, forward strand.
CTAAATGTATTATATATAGTGTCGTCAAATTCATAAGCGACACTCAAACTAATATACATCTATACTTTTATCAGAAACAGACGAGTTTTTACTTATTTCGCTTATGTTCAGGATGAATGTTTTAATGGATTTCCCACATTTTCAAAAAAAAAAAAAAATCTAGTGGAAAAGGAATAATAAGGTGGTGGTTACTAATTAATATTAGTCCACGTAGCAGTCAAACTTCATGCTCATTGCAAATTCATGCACTGAAATTCCACATGGTCGTTGCAGCTATACTTTCATTTCTGTATTCAAAGTACTATAGAGTGTTGATTCACTATCAATTTGGTCAGAAAATAAATGCCTGAATTAACAAGACAATAACAAGAGAGAAAAAAGTTTTTGACACATTTTTTTTTATCAGAAATAGACGAGTTTTTCTGACCACAAATCTATCGTCTACGAGTTAATTTTATATTGTTGAGAGAATCCATACGTCTTCAACCTTCACAAAAAATTATCAAGGTCATTGATAACGAAAAGAGATAGAGAGTGGAAGGCTATGCATTAGAGAATTGTTATGAAAAGTTGCTACAAATAAGATACATGATATATATTATATGTGACATTGTTGGAGCCAGCAATGCATGCAAAAATCATGCATAGCAACAAACCCACCGAAAGCATGCATGACTTTTGCATGCTAAATGTGAATGACAGCTTGTTTGCAAGCTGTGTGTGTGCCAAACCGCGTGGCACTGTTCACGCGGTTTGGGCACTATAAAATGGAGCCTGAAGACCAGTTCTAAGCATCCCAAACGTGAGTGAAAGTATAGAGAGTAAATTGTTTGAGAGTTTTTTGTAAAGCTTGGATTGTAAGCTTTGTAATTCTTTTGTGAGTAATATAAAAGAAGAGTTTTCTCTCAATTCACTTCTATTTTTGTGTGTTTAATCACAACAAGTGGTATCAGAGCTAAGGTTACTCGGAGGGATCCCGAAACTCGGAAACAGAGGTTCGGTTCGGAAAGTCGATTCCGACAAAAGTTGTCAAAAATCGATTTTGAGCACACCATCAGACTTTTCACGGCGAGACGAGCACGGTGGTATTTTCCGGCGATCGAACGGAGGCCGGAGGACGACGCACGCGCCAGTCAGAGAGCATCCCACGCGCTACACGCTCCTGCACGCGCCTACCGAGGTTGAAGACGACGCCACGTCAGCGTCCAGTCAGAGCACAGTCAGCGCCACATCAGCGCACAGTCAGCAGCCCAGTCAGTGCCACGTCAGCGCACAGTCAGCAGCCCAGTCAGTGCCACGTCAGCGCCACGTGTCTGCCACGTCAGCGGTGCCTGGTAAATTTCAGATAGGTCCATGTACTTTCTGGAAATTACAATTAGGCCCTATACTTTCAGAAATTTCCAATTTAGTCCCTGAACTTTTGAAAATTGCAATTTAGTCCCTAAAATTTTCCGTAATTGCACTTTGGCCCCTGAACTTTCGGAAATTGCACTTTGACCCCTGTAATTTCTGGAATTTGCAATTTGGTCCCTGTGTCGGATTTTGACAAACGAAGTGTCATTTCCACACATTTTCGACCATTCCGGACGCAACGGTGAGGTCCGTTTTTTGAAATTCTGCTTATAATTTTTATGATGGAGGGGAGCAACGAAAAATGATTTTGTTAACAGTAAAACTATTTCACATGGAGATGAAGGATGAAAGACCTTATGTATGTGAAGGACTATGATGGATCGGTGTTTCTGGAGCAGAAACCAGAAGGAATGACCGATGGAAAGTGGGCTAATCTTCACCAGAAAACATGCAGTACTATTCGTCAGTGGATCGACGATAGTATCGTCAACCATGTCAGTGAAGAAACAAATGCACGTGACTTATGGAGAAAGCTGGAGGAGCTTTTCCGAGCAAAGACTGGCAACAACAAGCTGTACTACACATCAAGAAAATGATGGGTTTGAAATACCAGGAAGGTACAGCTGTGGCGGACCATATCAACGATTTCCTCGGAACCATGAAAGAATTGTCTGGATTGGGCATAGACTTCAGAGATGAGGTAAATGGCTTAATACTTCTTAATACGTTACCAGAATATTGGGAAACGTTCAGATCTACGGTGATAAATTCAGCCGCAGATGGGAAAGTCATATGGAGATGGCAAAGACCAGGATCTTCGAGGAAGAAAAGAGGACGAGAATGCAGGAGTCAGCATCAGCCTCAACCTCAGAAGCTCTAGTGACAGAAAAGAACACCAGAAGGGGGAGGAGTAAAAGCCGAGGCCCAGAGAGATCAGACAAGAACCGGGGGAAATCAAGAACTATAGATATTGAGTGCTATCACTGCAAAAAGAAAGGCCATATGAAGTGGGATTGCTACAAACTAAAGAACGAGCAGTCCAGAAGAGATGGCGACTCTAATCACGAAAGAGTTGCCACTACCACCGAAAAGACCTCCAAGAATTCCATATTATATATGAAGAATATGTTGTGAATCTTGCCAGCCACGAGACTAGTTGGGTGATAGATAGTGGTGCATCCATACACGCCACATCTCGCAGAGACTTCTTTTCATCTTACACACCAGGGGACTACGGTGCTGTAAGGATGGGGAATGACGGACAGTCCAAAGCCGTCGGTATTGGAGACATCTGCCTTGAAACATACAACGGAACAAGGCTAGTGTTGAAGAGAGTCAAGCACATCCCAGACATCCGGTTAAACTTGATCTCAACAGGCAAGCTGGATGATGAAGGTTGCTGCAGCACCTTTAGTGACGGATGCTGAAAGTTCACTAAAAGATCAATGGTCGTGGCACGAGGTAAGAAAGACTCAACCATGTATTTGATGCATGCTAAGCTTTTAAATAGTAGCATAAATACAGTTAACAGTAATGAGGCAGCCGAGCTATGGCATAAAAAGCTCGGTCATATGAGTCAAACGGGGATGGAGATACTACGCAGGCGGAATGTTCTTCTGGAATTGAAGAACTCACACTTACGGAAGTGTGAACACTGCATGGCTGGAAAGCAGAACAGAGTGTCCTTCCAGAGCTCCCCGCCTCAACGGAAACCGGAGGTACTTGACCTAATACATTCAGATGTATGCGGTCCGATGCAGACAAGAACACTTGGTGGGTCACTGTATTTTGTGACATTCATTGATGATCATTCAAGGAAGATCTCGGCGTACACCTTGAAGAGAAAAGATCAAGTGTTGGGAGTGTTCAAGGAGTTTCACGCCCTGGTGGAGAGAGAAATCGGTAAGAAACTCAAATGCATCAGAACAGATAACGGTGGAGAATACAGAGGTCCGTTTGATCAGTACTGCAAGATGTAAGGAATCCGACATCAAACGACACCTCCGAATACACCTCAGCTGAATGGCCTAGCTGAGAGGATGAACATAACCTTGTGCGAAAGGGTCAGAAGTTTACTATCACAAACGAAGCTGCCGAAGACATTCTGGGGGAGTCACTCAACACAGCAGTACATGTTTTGAACATGTCCCCGGCGGTCGCACTAAAAGGTAATGTTCCTAACCAAGCTTGGACAGGTAAAGAAGTGTCATACGAACACTTGCATGTCTTTGGGTGCAAAGCTTTTGTACACATTCCAAAGGACGAGAGATCCAAGCTTGATGCAAAGACGCGACAGTGTGTCTTTATTGGCTATGGTCATGATGATTTCGGCTACAAACTGTATGATCCTGTGGAGAAGAAGATTGTCAGAAGCCGAGATGTTGTCTTTGTTGAAGACCAGACCATAGAAGATATCCGAAAGGAGATGAAGACAATGCCTCAGCAATACAGAAATGTGAATCCAGAACCTCATACACCGGTGCCATTACGAGTTGAAGATGAGGTTCCCAGACATGAGGGTACAGGTGATGAAGCTCCCAGAGATGATGATCATGATCAACCACCAGTACCAGAAGTTCCACCAACAGTTCCACAGAGAAGGTCTGACAGAGAGAGGCGACCTTCAACCAAATACTCTGCATATGAGTATGTGCTGCTTACTGACGGGGGAGAACCCGAGAGCTACCAGGAGGCTGTGGAAACAGAAGACAGAGAAAAGTGGGAGGAAGCCATGTAATATGAGATGAAATCTTTGCATGACAATCACACTTTTGAGTTGGTGAAATTGCCAAGAGGCAAAAGGGCTTTGAAGAATAAATGGGTGTACAAGGTGAAGCAATAGGAGCACACTTCACAACCCCGGTACAAAGCCAGATTAGTTGTCAAGGGATTCAATCAGAGGAAAGGCATTGACTTCGATGAAATCTTCTCTCCAGTTGTGAAGATGTCATCCATCAGAGTGATACTCAGCTTAGCATCAAGCCTCGACCTGGAAGTTGAGCAGAGTGGATGTCAAGACCGCATTTCTTCACGGGGATCTGGAAGAAGAAATTTACATGGAGCAACCAGAAGGCTTCAGAGTCAGCGGGAAAGAGGACTATGTGTGCAGACTCAGGAAAAGCCTCTATGGTTTGAAACAGGCACCGAGACAGTGGTACGTGAAGTTCGAGTCAGTTATGGGGGAGCAGTGATACAAGAAGACCACTTCAGACCATTGTGTATTCGTTCAGAAGTTTTCTGACGATGACTTTATCATCTTACTGTGGTATGTAGATGATATATTGATAGTTGGCAGGAATCAATCGAGGATTGATAATTTGAAGCAGCAACTGAGTAAGTCTTTTGAGATGAAAGACTTGGGGCCAGCTAAACAGATTCTTGGCATCAGGATCGGTCGTGATCGGAAAGCCAAGAAGTTATACTTGTCACAGGAGGAGTACATCGAGAAGGTACTTCAAAGATTCCAGATGGACAAGGCTAAAGCGGTTAGCACTCCTCTTGCTACCCACTTTAGATTGAGTACACAACAAAGCCCCTCTACTGAGACAGAGAAAGAGGAAATGAAACAGGTTCCATACACCTCAGCAGTGGGAAGTCTTATGTATGCCATGGTGTGCACGAGGCCAGACTTAGCACACGCAGTTGGATTGGTCAGCCGGTTTATGTCAAACCCAGGAAAAGAACATTGGAACGCTGTCAAATGGATCATGCGGTATCTACGAGGCACATCCAAAATGAGGTTATGTTTTGAAAGCAGAGACAAACCAGTGTTGATGGGCTACACCGATTCAGATATGGCAGGAGATGTGGATACCCGTAAGTCTACTTCGGGGTATCTGATTACTCTCTCAGGGGGAGCTGTGGCATGGCAGTCGAGGTTGCAGAGATGTGTTGCACTTTCTACAACAGATGCAGAATTCATTGCAGTTACAGAAGCTTGCAAGGAATTGTTGTGGATGAAGACATTCGTCCAGGAATTGGGTTTCAAGCAGAAGAAGTACACTTTGTACTGCGATAGCCAGAGTGCTATCTATCTCGGTAAAAATTTCACCTTTCATTCGAGGTCAAAACATATCGATGTAAGGTATCACTGGATACGGGACGTCCTGAGCTCAAGGCTGATAGAACTTAGGAAAATTCACACCGACGACAACGGTGCCGATATGTTCACCAAGGTTTTACCGAAATGAGAAGCTTGAAATCTGTCGTGCCATAGCCGGGATGACAAAACTCTCCACATAGTCAGAGTGGGGAGATTCAGAGAACTACGATTGGCTTAATCCCAACTCAGGGTACGTAGGTAGTCATACAGATGCAGCCAGGGGAGGATCCTTTGAGGATCCGATTTGGATGATTGATGGTCGGCTCAGATTTTTGAAATCTTCACCGAGGGGGAGATTTGTTGGAGCCAGCAATGCATGCAAAAGTCATGCATAGCAACAAACCCACCGAAAGCATGCATGACTTTTGCATGCTAAATGTGAATGACAGCTTGTTTGCAAGCTGTGTGTGTGCCAAACCGCGTGGCACTGTTCACGCGGTTTGGGCACTATAAAATGGAGCCTGAAGACCAGTTCTAAGCATCCCAAACGTGAGTGAAAGTATAGAGAGTAAAATGTTTGAGAGTTTTTTGTAAAGCTTGGATTGTAAGCTTTGTAATTCTTTTGTGAGTAATATAAAAGAAGAGTTTTCTCTCAATTCACCTCTATTTTTGTGTGTTTAATCACAACAGACATATGTGTCCAATCATTGAAATTCTTTAAAATGTCATGACAATATTGTGGTACATAACAAGATCGGATTTTGAGTATCAAACTTCCATAAATTCGGTGTGAAGATAAATAGGTTTGGAATTTTAATAAAGTGGTAACTACATAGATGTCAGTAGTAGTGTCTCCGTAAAAACTGCTTCCTCATAAATGTTTTCAATTTTACCCATGTAGTGATCCGGCATCCATATTCCTCATAATGTTTGTCATCATTTGATCCCACCAGACAAGTGCATAATCTGTAAATTCAATAACCGCCAACTTCACATTCTTAAGCTCTGAATAGTTATGACAGTAAAAAGAAAGCTTTAGCTTACGTTCCCACTCTCGATAAGCTTCAGGATCACTCTTGCCTTAGAAGGAATGAAGGAATAGCCATATTGATTTTACCCAAGTCATCATCTTCCTCATTCTTATGAGTTCTCCTAAACAACTTTTCATTCCTACCTCGTCTACGCCGAAATCCACCCATATCCACCTCTGATAGTCTATCAATCTCCTCATCATAATTAAATTTATTCTCGGCCTCCATCTCATCCATGGGTACTAGGGGTGATCATGGTTTCGGGTCAAACCGCAACCCGACCCGAACCGCACCGTGCGGTTTGAAAAAAAATTAAAAATGATTTTAGGTCAATCTAAACCAAACTGCAAATTTCGAGTCGGTGTGAATTTTGACCCAACCGCGACCCGAATCGCCCAAGACCGCAAATTTTGACTCAAATCGCTACCCGAACCGCTTAAGCCGTCGACCCGCGTTCAAATTAGATATTATTTATATTTTTCTTCTTCTTTAACCATGAAATTTATGATATTTAATGATCATATGATAATATGCAATGTATAAATGAAAATTAGGTATTTTTTCTCTTCAATTATTATGTGAAAACACACAAAATTTTCTTTAAAAAATTTATAATCCAAACTGCCGACCCGAACCGCCCAAACCGCTAAACCGCCAACCCGAACCGCTGTGGTTTTCCTTATCAAATTTGCGGTTTCGGTTTCTAATTTCCCAAACCGCCAACCCGCGCGGTTTGAAGTGAAAAATGAAAAAACCGCACCGCGAACACCCCTAATGGGTACAGTCCGTCGCCCACTAGGCCTAGTTGGTACGGGCCTTGCCTCATTAGCTCTAGTCGGCCGTGGTGGCCTATTTTCCTATGAAGTATTGTGTCTCATCACTTGCACCTCATCTCGAACATCTCTCATCAACTCTAATACCCGCGCAAACTCTTGCTGAAGCGATGTCACAATATTCGCCACATCTCTCAATTCGGGCTCCTGTGGAGAATTGGCACTTTGACTCGGAGTTGCGCCTTCTCTGGACATGCTTAATATTTTAATTATATATTTTCCTCCTTTTTTTTGTTAATCTCTGTAACTTCAACAAACATTAGTAATAAAAACAATTAAAGTAATGCAAAATAAAAATGAAATCCTTATAATTCCCTCGTGTTTGTCACTCAAATGGCTTTTACCCGAAGCTAAGCTCACCCATACTAGATATGATTTTCTTAAGTTAGGCAAAAAGAAAATCACATTTTCTTTATATACCTAGGGTTATTAATCAAAGGTCTCCATACCGGTATACATGAAGTTGATAATTCTCTATGAACCATTACTGGAACTGGAACTGGGCCGGACCTAACCGGTCTCCATACTGGTCTCTGTGTTGAGAACACATTGTTACTGGAACCAGGCTGGACCTTACCGATATTCATACCGGTGAACCTAAATATTTTTCATGCTCTATGGAACTGGCATGACCCATACCAGTCTACATACGGGTCAGTAATCCATATGGTATCGTTCTATTATCCGGATCGAATGACTTCAACTTGTGGGGTAGGGGTGTTCACGGGTCGGGTCGGGTCGGGTTTTTTAAATTTTTTTTTACCCGATCGGGACCCGCGCGAGTCGGGTCGCAATGGGTCGGGTAAAAAAAAAAATGGGTCGGGTCGCATAATCTGCAGTGAACATAATATATATATTTTATTGATACAAAATTTGCAACTTATATGTGTAGTTGAAATGGCAAAATCTGAGATTAACTTGTATTTAATCACAGGTTCGAAACCCACCAGAAGCAACACCATTTTTTTTTTAAAAGAAGGAAAATAGAAAAATAAGAGTTATGAATGGTGGGATTCGAACTTGGCACTACTTCAAGACCAAGGAAAAACTTTGACATTCCAGCCATAACTATTTCTCATCAAAATTAAACCATTAAAAATATATATTATAATTATAATATAATTTACATCGGGTCGGGTCGGGGTCAGACCCGAGTTTGCTGCCCAAAACCCATGACGGGTCGGGTCGGGTCAGACCCAAAATTAAAATTTAAAATTTATAAACCCGACCGGGTCGGTGCGGGTCGGGTCGCGGGTCGACCCGACCCTATGAACACCCCTAATGTGGGGATAGTTTTCAATGGCTTAGGCAAAGATTCTATATTACACTATCTACTGAATCGATATCATACTGTCAGATTATTTCTTTAAAAAACAACTTAAACTTATGTTATTTTTCGTCGTTATATAATGAAACATGTCACAATGGGACGTGACTTGGTGGTGTAGGGCTCAAGATCTCACCTTGGAGTCTTTAGTTCGAATCCAATGAATGCGTTTCTTATAAGAGCATGAGACAATTAAGTTTTACCTGCTCCACTTAAATCTAAATGAGGTGATTTGACGGCGGAGTTTCCAACTATCTAAAAAAAAAAACAATTCAACAATAAAACTTTCCAAAAACGCATTACTCTTCTAAAATTCACGCCAGTCTCCGCATAGCAAAAGCAACTTATTTCATTATAACCCAATTTATTTACAAAAATCTATTATATAAATCTCACATTAAATATTTAGGGTGGTGTATTCAATTGGGATTTTAAAAGACTATTTTGGTTTAAATAAGTCTTGTGATATTCAATTAAGATTTTTAAATAATCTAAAAAGTCTTGTAGTATTCCATTAAGACTATTATGATTTTTTAAAAAGAGTGTCCAAATATAGTGATATTCAATCAAGACTTTAAAAAAGCAATAAAAAGTCTCATGATATTGAAAAACTTATTTATTTTGAAGGATTTCTTTATATGTGTAATTGTGTGAGACTTTTTAGTGAAAAGTATAAATATCAAACTCTAAACAATCTCACTCCAACCCATGAGACTTTTGACTTGAGATTTTTTTTTTGTCTACTAGAAAAAAATTAAAAGAGCAGACTTGTGAGTTCTTCGTGGACAAGGTACTTATGAATTGTAATAACTTCTGGTTTCAGAAATTGTAAAATATTAATTCGATTATTTGAATCAAATGGCAACCCCATAACTTACGCACATGAAACTTTTATTTATTTATTTATTTTATATATAAGAATCCAAGATTAACAATCTCCCAATATTTTCCTTCATGTATAGATGATCATTTTATGCTTGCCTACACAGCTACATTAATTGGTTTCTCTGTATCACATTTTTTTAATTAATATTGTAACATCCCCGATCCGGAGATGTTATCGGCGAGAAATATGCCATACTATTCCCCGTCGGTAACATCTCCGGATCAGAGATGTTACAAAGATGGTATCAGAGCATGGTCTAGGGAGTCAGTGACTGCAGTGGGTAGAGTGTTGGGGTCTTGTATACTTAGTATGTCTGGGATACTAGTATGCAGGACACTACCTCTCCAGTATCCGATTCTCGACTATGTCCTCAAGATCCTCAGAGATGGTAGCAAGTATTTCCAAGGCTTTCGAATCCTTTTTCCTTACTCTAGTTAGGAATCATTCTGTAATCATCCCAGATTACTCCCCGAAGTTCAGTACAAGCTATGAAAGCAGATAGTAAAGTCTCATAGAAAGTTATCCAATAAAGTAAAAGAAAAAGAGAAAGCTAGAAGAGAAGTAAGGGAAGTGTAAAGATGATTAAGTAGTCAGAAGTAAGAAAAGATTGAGATACATGATCAGATCAGTAAGAAAGTACAAGATCCTATAGTAGCCAAAAGAATATAGAAAGCCCCCAACAAGTATTAGAGTTGCCTAGTAGAAGTAAGGTTCATCTCCTCTTCAGAAAATTCTTCTGAATTAATCCAATAGCCTTCGAGGTCTTCTTATAGATAGTGAGTTCCCCAAGTAACGAAAAATAGCCACAGAGATAACAGAAGTAAGAAACCCATATTAGTCTTGAGGGCCCCAATGGACCTAGATGCCAACAAGGATTTAGAGAACTCTATATACTCAAACCCCAATCCAGATCCCCCAGTGAGAAATAGAAACGATTAATTACTTTACCCCCAGCAATTTGATAAAGACAAGATCTCAAATTATCTAGTCTTCGAACCCTCAGTGGCACCAGATAAGGAAATTACCCTGATAGAGCCTACCTCATACCTATCTTACATTAGGAATAGACTCTACCAAGACACAGAGCACCAGAACAAGGATACTGAAACCCATCAAAGCATAGGATGTTAGTCCTAGCCCCTACCAGTTTGGATATAAGCGACTATAAGAAGCCGATGGCATATCATCATCAAAATGGAAGCATTCATAAAATAGATTACCTAGAAAAGGATTAAGGGAGATTAGAGGATATAAAGAAGAGAACCCAGTGTAGCCCAAAGGACTAGATAAGCCAGTACAAAGTTTGCAGTAACAATAAAAGTCCACAAGAATAGATTAAACTTAGAAGAACCCACAAACCAGCCTAAAGTCAGTAGAAAACCATGAAAGAATGAAAGAACAGACCCGTGAGGTTGGGGATATTTAGAAGTGATGAGAGTACTAGTACGGACCATATAACAAAGCGTCATAGTGGTGGTTGGTGTTGGGGTTGGTGCTCAGAGCGCCAATTCCCGATTGTATTTCTTTTGAATACTTCTGTAAAACATTATTATTATGAATAATATGTGCAGTTTCTATAATATAATCTATCTTTCTATATGGTAAAGACGTAATGACCCTAGAATGATTAGTCATGATACAGTTGCAAAAGCGTAGCAACGGACATTGAGAAGTATCATGACGTTGTCATTCTCAGACAGTTCCTGGTCAAGGTTTACACTACTTGGTCAGTATAGTAAACCCGTTGAGACTGGTACATGTCGTATACTGGAATATATGATTCCAATGGTTTCTCAATGAACCATAAGTCTTGGAGACTAGTATAGACGTGTAGGTGTTTATAGCGGATAAACACTGAACGACTCACCAAAGATTCTTAATGGATGGTACACCAGCGTCAATAAGAATCTTCTTGGGTTGAGTAACACTTGTGATTCTTAGACTTGAGATGTCATTGTGGGCACATGAGACATCTTCTACACTTAGACGGCAGTCACGTCACCGATCTATTTAGATCAAACCTCTGTCTGTTCGTTGGGTGTAGATAGATCCTCAGGGTGTCCTATGTGTATCAAGATAGGATCCGTCAGTTATGTGTACCAGAGCATAGATAGTCCATATGATTAACAATCAGATAAAACCATGGGCCCGTGGTAAAGTTTAGAAGCTAGTTCTAAACATTCTTTTAGAGATTGCTAATAGAATAGTCGACTGGATAATCCCGATAGAGATTTGACGTTTACATCTATATCTCTGGGATTTATCCGGATACCTGTGACGGAGGAATTATACATTTGCCATGACCTCGACCTGTATGGTTCAACGAGATTATCCGTGATCGTCATAATCTACGGGTGGATAGATTATTGACACGAAATTAGATTTCGTGACGGATATACCTGAATCTAGAGAGTCTCAATAATGAAACATACTCGTAGAGCACTAGAACAACATTGATAAATAATATTGATTATTTATAAAGTCGTTTAAAGGTTAAACGCAAGATACGTGCTAAATGGACTAGATAGTCATTTGCCTAATTATTGTGTATTTACATTTAATACTTGATTAATTTAAATACACATTAATTAATAGTCAAAATGAGTTATTTGACTTACATCCTAAATGAATATATGTTTTTAATATTTAATGTAAATATTATACATATATTTAATATATTTGTATTTGATTAATTAATTAATTATTTAATTGTTAAATGATTAAATTAATTAAAATATAAATATCTTACATTAGGATATATTAAGTAAATGATGTTAGTTGCCTTTTTTGACTTAAATAAATATCTAATAAAGTTGTATTAAGATATTTATGCAAGTTGATAATATGTTTTTTAAAATGAAATTGAAATGAAAATAATTTGGTAAATGCTTGTGATTTTCGGCCAATGGCAAATTATTACAAGTATATATTGTTTTCATTTCATCTTCATTTGAAAACCTAATACACTTTTCATAAAACTCCATTGAAAGAAACCAAGGAAACAAGTGAAGGAGAAAAGGAAAAACCAAAAGAAAAGCTTGGATTTTGTAAGTTTTTCAAACTTACTATTAGAAAGGAAATTGTTCATTAGGATCTAGGCAACATCTTGTGATGTTCTTAAGTTATTCTTTTCTTTATTTCTTGTGTTTTGATGATGGAAAATTTTATTGAAAGTGTTGAGCATGTATTGTGAAGGAAGGTTGTGACTATTGTAGTTGTAAGCTTTCTTTTAAGGTTTTTGGAAACCATGTTGCTAATCTAGAGTTATTGACCCACTCTTAAATGACCTAGATTTGATCTTGAGTTGTTTCATTGTGTTGAGACTTGGATTGGATGGAAGAATGATGATTGAAGTAATTGATTTAATGTATTTGGTCTAATTTGTCCAATTTGTGGAAATTGAAAAATTAGGATTCATGACCAATTCCAAATTTGGGGCTTTTCATATATGTTGTATATTTGTGTGTGTATATGATGCATATAAAGTTTCATGTTCATTGGATTGCATCTTGATGTGTTTTGATGCATGAAATCACAAAGTGCACAAATGTGCTCCTTGGAGGGGCTCTCGGCTTTGGTAAAGAAATTTGGGGATTTTGGTGCTTTTAGTGTTTTGATGTTTTTAACATCATAAGTTCATCTTAGAAATGATTTAGAATCATTCAAAATTGATTTGATCAATTTCGGACTAAAATGGACAAAAATACAAAGTAAGGGTATTTCGGTAAATTCACTTAAATATGATTTATTGAATTTATTTTCATAATTTGATTATTGGAATGTTAAATAAATATGTTTATTTAATTAATCCGAGAAAAATTTTTGAAATCTGAAAATTGGATTTTCACCGCTTCCGCTGCGTTACCGGATTCACCCCCTAAAAACCCCTACAGTTGGTGGCAAAAGTAAAGAATAGAGATTTAGGAAATAGCTAGAAGAGCGAACCACCACTAGTCTCAGTAGTATGACGCGAAGCCAAGGATTAGGATATGGGGACAACAAGAAGGAAACATGAGTGGCAAGAAGATTCAACACATACAGTGAAATAAGAATAGAAGTCTGGAGATAGTAAGATAAGTGAAGACCTCAGAGAAATCAATAAAGAGTAATGAATCCTAAGATATGGAGTAGTTGACCAGGTCCACGCAAAACCAATGACAACCCTCAATTCTAGAAATACCGATTCTAGAAAGCGTGCAAACACTAACCAGATCGTCGCAGAGCCTAAGTGTCAAATTGAATGCAGACCACATGATCCCTATGGAATACATTTATGTTCACCCCTCAACCTAGAATTTAGTAAAGAGAAGAATCAGTAGAGAAGAACAATGAGCAAATCAGACCAATCACGAGATGGCTAGATAGTCAAGTTGATAAGTTAAACAGAGCGTAGATAAGAAACACGAGAAATGATAGTCTAAAGTCAGGATGAGGCGAACAATATATGGGAATTATAATGAAGAATAACAAGAGGGGATATAGTAGGCCCTTAAGAAGAAGTAAAGACTTAAAGGTAGAAAGAGACCATGGACAATAAATCTTAAGAATATAGCAACATCATATGAAGAATTACATGGTGTTGGGTAGAAGGACTAGGTAAGAATGACACATGAACCAAAGAGTTTAGTAGAGGACGTCCTAAGTAAGTAAAGCTGATGGAGATCTCAGAAGAGTAAAGATGAAAGAAGTTCAAGGGACTGAGATAAGGAAGAAACCTAAGCTACATGGTGAATTTCATTAGGAAAGATAGTAAAGAGAGAATAGTGGTACCCATAGAAATGAAGTAAGGACTTTAGAAGGCCAAACAACAGAGATAAGACAAGAAAAAGTACAGAGGTAGTACAAGGAAGTTTTTAAAGAGCACGATCTTAGAAGGACTTTTCAAAAGAGGCAGTGGGTTCGATAGTTAAATATATACAAAAGTAAAGTGGAAGAGACAACCATACGGTTTTAGCCGTAGTACCCTAGTGTAGGAAATGTTACCTGACATATATGCCCGAGAGTTCTAGGCTTATAATTCAGTCGTTTGTGCAACTAGATCACCATAACCAGAAAGGTTACAAAACAAGGTCTCACCATCCCAGCCCTCGATAGACTACATCAGTAGAGATGGATCTTGATGATTGCCTCAATATACTCCCAGAAATAAGTTAAGGTATAGTAGAAGAAGATCTTCAGACTTAGTATGAGGCCAGAGTAAAAGTATGAGACAGCCCCAAGTTAAAGAATCAGAAAAGTTGTATAACGAAATGGTACATAAATAAGATGCAGTCAAATGATGACTGAGATACAAAGGAACCAGTGTTAGACACAGTAATGGATAGAGAAAGGAAAATATATCCTTCGGATAAGGGACCAAATGCATAGACCACGGGAATTCTTGGTATAACATAAGACCTTCAGATGCAGTTTAAGAATGAAATAAAGTAAAAGATAGTTTTGAGTGAAAGAGTTAAGGAAGAAGTTGATAAGACAAAGTACTACAGAAATAAAGTAGTAGACAAGTAATGGCTGAGATTCTAAGGAACCAAGGTATGATGAAATGGTGAGTATGTAAAGAGAGAGGATATTTCTCAGAAAGGAAGACAGAGACATAAACCAGGAAAGTTCTCAGGATAGAGTAGAATAAAACAGAAAATGATAAGAATCCAAAGGGAAATGTGGAGATTGAAGTTGTTAAAGTGCATCTATGGTAGGATAGAATACCTTATTATCAAAGACAAAAAGTAAAAGTACATTATGTACCCAGCCCCAGACTTAGTTGACCAAACCACTACGGGTTTGGGACGGCCTAAGCCACGGGTATGGGTGGTTTGGTAAGTGTATCAAATAATACGAAATCGAGGAGATAAGTTGCTACATAGTTGCAATTATCATATGATGTGAAACCTTATGGTATGACATGTGTACATATATTTGAGTGATGACCCTTGGCAGCACTAGACTTTGGAGAAAAAATCAGTGGGGAGCACTGAAACCAGACTTGCAGTAGCAGTGAAAATAAGGGTATGAAGAAAAGAATGGATTATAGTCGGGACTGAATCGCCAATGTCCCCGCTTACAGCAAGAATGCAGTCTAAGTAGAAATATGCATACAATTCAGCTCCCAGCGAAACTACCAGACCTAACTTTCTTAGTACAACTCATTAAGTGGACAATAATATAGGATAAAGGTACATAAGGAGTCAGATCCTGCATTACAAAGTTCTAAGTTATACAGATAAGCAGAGACAAGAAGTTATAGAGAGGAATCAGTAAGCAGCCTAGTATAGACACATGTACGTATGTACCTTCCAGAGTCAAAGCCAAAGTAAAATAGCTCAGTTACATGAAGCGCAAATACCTACAGAGATAAAAGGTCCATAAGTAAAGTTGGACAAAATTTATCAAATAGTTGTGCAGAATATGTAAAGAAACATTGAATCCTTATAAAAGAGATTCTTAGAATATACCTTCTTTGGAATAAAAATAAGAAGTCTTGACAGTCAAAAATAGAAGGAATAGACGTTAACCATAAATCTAGTGTTATTTAGAACTGTTAGCTCATACTGTAATAGGCTAGAATAAACATAGTATAATGAAAGATTTAGGAATAAGGCTACTTGCTAAGGATTTCAGCATGGTCGTAGTGTAAAGTAATCAGCAGAAGTTATAGAACAGGATGAAGAGTCCCCTCCTCGATTAAATAATTTAAAAGTACAAGGTATGAAGCAGAAACCAAGTCAAAGGAAAGACTCAAGCGAACATGAGTTAGTTTACAGAGAAATAAGAGTTATAGTAAGTGAAACAAGATGGTTTCGAGTATAAAGCCAATTAAGATTGATGATCTAGAGAGAGACCATGTACCCGGTGGTCTGTGGTGAGATCCCAAGTTTAAAAAGGATTCGATGACAAATCATATTTAAGGGGGGAAGAATTTGTAACGACCGGTAGTTTTACTACAGCATACAGTGATACTGTTACGTACGGGACGAAGCCACATAAAATAAATTATGTTAAGACTCAAATATACGCATGGTATGACGTTGGGAACAATCGGTAAATTCTTCGAAGTCCCAGGACGAGACTGTGCAATATTCCCCTTTGTATAGCCTGTGGTATTTGGGGAGTAACTTTTTTATACGAAATCCGATTTTTATGAATTTTATATTGTCGAAAATCTGAGACCGATACCTACAACTTCCACGTTGAACATTTTCCAAAATTCGGACCAGAAATAGGTCAAAACTGTAAGTCAAAATATAGATGAATAGTAATTTCGGACCCAAATGCAAAAAAAATCTCAAACTTTCTCCAAACTTCCACACTCTTCTCAAATTTCCAAATATCATACACCCCGCACTATAAATACAACACACTATTCACAAATACCAAAATTTTAAGAAATTAGAAAAGAAATAAATGAAGAAGCCGAGAGAAAGAAATGCGGGAGGAGAGGAATAAGAGAAATAAGAAGAAGAATAAGAAGAAGAAGAAGAAGAAGAAGAATAAGAGGAGGAGGAAAAAAAAGAAGAAAAGGAAGAAAAGAAATAGGGATGAGTTTGGCAATCTTTGGAGGACTTAGAGAATAAAGAAATCCAAGAAAAAGAGGTAAAATCCATTTAACCCAATTCTTGATTTGTTTAATTTTGAAGGTATAAAGGTAGATTAGAGTTGATGGCATGTTATGAGCTACTTATGGTTGGTTTACAAATAAAGAAATGGGTTATGGAGTCAAGCATTTGAATTTGAAAAGTTTAAAGTTTATTTTAAGAATAATGGAATTGGAAATAAATGAGTGGTTAATGATGATAAATTGGTAGTTTATAATGTGTGAAATTGATGTGAATTGTCGGATTGTGCATTGGAAGTGGTATAGAAGTATTAAGAATATTTTTGGGTGAAAAATGCATAAAGAAAGAGATGCAGAAAACTGGGAATCAATTATGCGTCGCGACTCGTGCTGGAATTCAGAAAAGCTTCTGGTTGATGCGCGTTGCGACGCACGAGACCTTTGCGTCGCGACGCGAAGATAGAAATTCCACCAAATTGATTTTAAACCATTCCAGTTCCACCCCAGCGTGTTAGAGGCCGCCCTAAGGGTCTCGTATCAGTCCGTAATCGCACAGTACAACATGATATAAGTATTTGAATGGATGAATTTAGTTTACTGCGAATATGTTCCCCAGCCTAGTTCTAACCAAGGTTGTCATATTTAGATTATCGCAGGAACCAGAAATTTTCCTCAGCAAGTGAAAGCCAGCCAGTTTCCGAGCTCAGTGAGTGGACACCTCTTTCTTTAAGTTGATTTTATTTATTGATTTACTTGTTCTTTATAGATTAAGACTTACTTTCCTGCAAATAGGGCGTTAGCCATTATTTACTTACAGTTTTTTTTTTCAGATAGTAATGATTTAGAAAAGAAATGTTTTTCAAACATGAGATTTATGTTTTTCGGGGCATGAGGGAAAAACTCACCCCAGTATGTAACTTGAGACAGTATGAAATTGACGGTTATAAAGACATGTGCACATATAGATGACTAGGGGGACGGTGATACGTAACTCCCCTAGATCCTAGTTTCAGAGCCAGGATGACGGCATAGGTCCGTATACCTGGACTCTAGTTCAGAGCTTGGGTGATAGCATAGATGCGCACCCCTAGTTCTAGTTTGTGGCTTGGGGGACGGCGATACGTAACGCCCCAATACCACCAGTTTCAGAGACAGTAGTTGCATGCTTTGGGGGACGGCTATACGTAACGCCCCAAAGTTATGGATTTGCATTGCTGGCTACAGTTAGGCGTATGAGGGGACGGCGATACGTAACGCCCTCATACGTCAAGGTTTTTCAGATACATAGCAGCTCATAGATTTCAGATTTTTAGTACACAGTTTTCAGAAATCAGATTTTAGAAAAATAGTTTTCGGAAACCAGATGTTCAAAAGTAGTTTTCAGAAAAATCAGCTTTATTAAAGAGATTTCGGACGGAGATTTCAGAAAAGAGATTTCATATGAAGTGATTTTTCTGAAATTTTAGTTTTAAAAACCTGGTGTTTTGATTTAAGTTTTTCAGTTTTCTTATCCACTCACTTAGATCGAATAGCGATCTAACCCCCCACTCCCAGTTTTCTTTGGTTGCAGGTTTTCTTGGAGGACGAGCTCGGGAGAATGTATACTGATGGCAGTCACTAGTGGGTCTGAGTCCACCAGTCAGTCAGAGTAAAAGTTCTTTCAAGTCAAACAAAGTGTTGAGTCGAAATGTATATATGAGAATTTGTAATTTATGTTAATAAGTTTGGGCAATGGTCTTATGTTCAGGTTATAGTTAAATTAAGACAGTAGCAAAGTATACAGTTAGTATGTCAGAGGCTCAGGGAATAGTACGGCCTATTCCCCACTGGTAACATCTCCGGATCGGGGATGTTACAAATATTTCTTGGATTAATGCTTTTCTTTTATGAGAAATGGAATCATAAATTATTGTTTTACTAAGAAATTTTAAGAGTTTGAAATAAAAATTTACAACATATACTAAATCAATTTTTAATGTCCTAAAATTTTCCACCTCTAAAATCACACTATTAATTGAAAAAATTAAAAAATAAAAAATTATCTCTACACACCATAATTTTAAAGACTGCTATTAATTTGACATTGTTATTAATTTCAAATCTTTATAGCATATTTAAATATATAATAATAAACATAAATATATAAACATAATGTCTTTAATCTATATGTGGTCCTTTCAAATCTTACAAATTCTTATAATATAAATCTTTTAAAATCTATTAAGTAAAAGATTCTGATTAAATTTTTTTTCATAAAATCTTATAAGTCATTACATTCTTATTTATCCATAAATAGTCTTTTAAAATCTCAATTTAATATACCTCTTAATAAATACCAAAATTTATTATTTTGAAAAATAAAAATAAAAACCTAAATCCATTCCGTATTAATAATAATGGTCACAGCCACATAAATAAATAATATCTCCTCCATTATCGCCTTCTTTCTTCTTCTTCTCCAACCTTCACTTATAGCATTTCTCTCTGCAAATTCAAGAAGCAGCTCAAAATCCCTAAACTAACACATCGAATCCTTCCATTTTCTCTAAATCCTGCTCCCCCCATGGATCTTCCCCCAGAAGAGCTTCAATTCTTGAAAATTCCCGATATTTTACGAGAATCAATCTCAATCCCGCGTCGAGCTCCCAAAACATTCTATCTCATCACTCTAATCCTCATCTTCCCTCTCTCGTTCGCCATCTTAGCCCATTCCCTCTTCACCCACCCGCTTCTGCACAAACTCGAAGCCCGCCCGACCCTTACCCACCGCCAATGGACCCGCCTCTTGATTTTCCAATTCTGCTACCTCATCTTCCTCTTCGCCTTCTCTCTCCTCTCCACCGCCGCCGTCGTCTTCACCGTCGCCTCTCTTTACACCTCAAAGCCCGTGTCTTTTTCCTCTACCGTCTCCGCCATTCCTAAGGTTTTTAAGCGCTTGTTTATCACTTTCTTGTGGGTTTCGTTGTTGATGACTGTTTACAATGCCGTTTTTTTTAGTTTCTTGGTGCTTTTGATCATTGCGATTGATACCCATAGTGCCCTTTTGGTGCTTTTTTGTATACTTGTTATTTTCTTGCTTTTCTTGGTGGTTCATGTGTATATTACTGCTTTGTGGCATTTAGCTAGTGTGGTTTCGGTTCTTGAGCCGGTTTACGGGTTTGCTGCGATGAAGAAGAGTTACGAGTTGTTAAAAGGGAAGACTTTGATGGCGGGGGTTCTTGTTTTTGGTTATTTGACGATTTGCGCGGCGATTGGGAGTGTTTTCAGTGCCATTGTGGTTCATGGGGGAAACGGAAAAGGAATTTTGTCGAGGATTGTGGTTGGTGGGTTCTTGGTTGGGGCGTTAGTGATTGTGAATCTTGTGGGATTGTTAGTGCAGAGTGTGTTTTACTATGTATGCAAGAGTTATCATCATCAGGAGATTGACAAGAGCGCTTTGCATGATCATCTTGGTGGATATCTTGGTGAGTATGTGCCTTTGAAGAGTAGCATTCAAATGGAGGATATGGATGTCTGAGGGAGAATGATGGGATTATGTATAAGTTGTCGTGTAAGTAGTCTTTGACATTTGATTATATTTAAGCAAAATATAGTACAATTTGTAGGATTTTAATTGTTTATTGGATAATTTCTGCAAATAGAATTTGAACACTTTTAAGTTTTGGTGTTGTGATAAGTTATAAGTTGTTGGTGGTGGTGGATGATGATCGTGTATATCGATATCATGGTATTGCATTTGTATATCTATTATCTTTCCTCTCTCTAGTTATAACATGCTTTATAGTTTTGTTTATTTGGTTTTACATATTTTGTGCACCTTGATGTTGAGGATTTAATTTAAATTGAAATGTATACTTGGTCAAAGTAGAAAAAGAGTTGAAGTGAGAAAAAGAGTTGAACTTAGTGGGTATCTATGAGGAGGTCACAAATAGCAAAAAGGAATTAATGATATCTCCTATCACTCTGTTTTGGTTATCTGAAAAAGGAAGATGTAGAATTCTTAATAGATGTGCTCTTTGGCATGGCTGTATGTGCTGCCTTGATTATGATTGTGTAAAGTGATTGGTTTATCTTCATAAAGACTACTTGCTGACCGGTGAAACCCATGCTAGGCTATTTGAAAATAGTGCCTTTTAGTTGCTTAGTTTTCTGAGTTGAGACAAATTTCTCACTTCTCTCCTCATGATGAATCTTCAAGTAGGGTTGCTGTACAATTTCTTGATGTCAATATGATTTGTGGTCCTTTCTCAGCTCAGGGATGACTGACTCCAACTAACCTCTTAGATAGATCTATTATGATTTATGACCAAATTAGAATTCTCAACAGGTTGTGCAGTTATATCTTAATTGTCTAAAATAGATGTCAACATGGGAAAGTTACAAAGGCATGTTTAATGGGTTCTCTGTATGTATGTTAGTGATTGTGAATTTGGTGGAGTTTGCTGTTTTAGATTGTCTTTTGCTTTGCTTCTCCAGATTAATCATTTGTGAATCAACGGGGTTGCTTTCACGAATCTTAGTAATAAGTGTCTCGTGATAGCAGCATTAGATTAACCATTCATATGTGGTAGACTAAGAGATGGAAATTTGTGTTAGCAATTAGCCTTTCCTATAAAGTTTATGTTGAGACTTGAGAGTAATAAACTTTGAGATGTGTAAATGGAATTTTCCTATGGGCACAACCTGTTTTGCAACAAAACATTTGAGGAATGGTTATCTTGTAGATTTTATTCAGTTTTTACCCTCTTAATTCCTGTAATTGCCTTTATTATCAACTAAGTGCTTGAAGCTACTTCATATGATTCTTTTGGCCTATTGTATATTGGAGACTGGATTCATCTAGAGGAGTAGAGTGGATCAAATATCATATTATGTTTACTCAAAGCATACATGTCCTTTGGTCATGGGTGGCTGAAATGAAAAATCAGCCTGGGCTTGTGGTTGTCACACTTTGGACTTGACAAATCACCTGCTGAGTGCAGACTGTCTAAACTATAAAGCAAAAATGTGGGTTATTTATAAAACTGTGATAAAATGCAAAATAAAGAGCTATCGATGGTTGTCATGATTTTATTCCTCTATATGTATTCTGTTATATGTTTCCAATGTTGTTAAGATATTTTTTCGTGTAATAGTATGATTGGTGTTTGTGACTCTAGAAAGAGGTGATTTTGCAAAGTTTTGATTTGAAACAGTAGTTTGTCATGCTTGACACATTAGTGCTTTTTGCAAAATGCTCAAAAGAATGACAGAAGAAGTCAAGTTGCTTTTAACTATATAATATCATCCTCTTGCTGCTTTCACTATTTGTGAAATGATATCATGATACTCCCACACTACCCATAGTTCTATTTTATCCGATAGGTTTTGATTGTACAATGCACCACGTGTTTTGTTCATTTCTGTGATATTGCATATTTATCCATTGGAATTGTTGTTGCACGATAAGAGAATTTTCATGCTTCCTTGTTTTATGTCAATTGATTGTGGAGAGAAATGGAGTCCAGTGCTTCTAACTTTACATGCAGTAGTAGTAGCAGCATTTTTAGAATTTTGTTTTCCTCCTCCTAGATCTTCTGTTTTTATATTATGATTGCCTCCCAATTTTTGCTATATTACGGAGTTACCTCTGGCTCTTGTTTGATCAATGACTGATTTGTAAATCAGTTCTGTATTATTCTCTTCATTTTAATATTGGTGGTAATACAGCTTCAAGTGTTTATGCAATAGCATTGCCCTATAGCAAGATTATTTATTTTATTTTATTTTTATTTTTATTTTTTTGCGAATCATACAACAGGTATGTCACAAATTATTTGGTATTGTCTGTCTGTCATCAGCTGGGTTACTACTACAGCTTGCTCTTCGGAATTCCAACTGGTGCATCTCTTGATCTCTTCTCCACTGCTCTCGACAGTCGCTTCACTGCCTCTTTTGGCAGATCGCGTGGTTTGCTCAGCCATTGCCCTCCATCGACAACCAGTGTTGTTCCGTTGATGTATTTTCCTGTAATCAATCATCAAGAAGATGGATTACATCTCGGTGCAGAATTTATTCAACTGAAATGAAGCACGGCTACTTTTTCTCTATTCATATATATCCCCTTTGTCCAACAATTTCAATAATTCAATAAACAAAATATATAACATGGCTATATTTCCTCATATGACCAAGGGTTTTATGCTCGTCGGCTATTTCCTTTGAATCGTAAAAAGATAAGCTACTGATATAACCTGCTTCAGATGCAAGATAGAGAGCAGCCATAGCAATATCCCATTTCTCGCCATATTTATAGGGAGGCCTGTGATGAATTTCCTTGCTCGTGATCTTCTCAGTCACAAGTTTACCAACACCGGCTGTGTCTCTAATAGGTCCAGGTGCAATTCCATTGACTCTAATGTCATAATCCGTGCCCCACTCCAATGCCAAGCTTCTGGTAATGCTGTCGACTGCAGCCTGATAGAAGGACAACACTTGGGAACAATTTCATACGATCCCCAAAAAAAAAAAGAAAAACAAACAAAATGATTCCGACAGTAATTGAAAACAAACGCACCAACCTTGGCAGCAGATGCATGTACTTGATACCAATTAGCCGTAAAATGCAAAGTGGCGCTTATGTTTATGATTATTCCACCACTAGAAGAGGAGTCCTTTTCTTGTCCTCCTTTCTTCAGATACTTTAGTGCTTCATAGCACATCATGAAAGTGCCAACTGAGTCTATATCTATTACTGCATAAACAAACCAATATATATATATATATATATATATGCAGCAGAAGAAACAATCAATTCAATTCCAAGCCTAATACTTGTTATAAATATAACCGAGTATAACTCACATTTAAAAACCGGTTTATACTGAGAGGGTACATATATACTTATATTTTCATTTATATTGTTTTATTTAATCCATATGTGATTTAAGATCTTAACTTACTCTGAGAAATGTTGATACCAATGAGTATAACTCATCCTCACAGAACGACTTATAAGAGAAAAGAGCTTGTGAATTTATTTATATTCTCATTTATATTATTCTATTTAACCTGGATAGGATTTGGGATGCATAGATGAATATTGAATACATATTAAAAAAAACAACCTGTTCGGAAACCATTAGGGGATAAATCTTCAGCTGGCACTAGGAAATTGCCCGCAGCAGCATTGACAAGAATGTCAAGCTTGCCAAAATGCTTAACAGTCGATTCCACAACTCTAATTGCATCATCTCTTTTGCGGACATCTCCTTCAACTCCAATAGCCTACAAATAAAAACAATCACATTGAATTTCACTTCACAGAATGCAAAAGTTGATTATCCGTACGGATAGTAAATGGACCTAATTTTGAAAAGCACATTCCTAAATTTAAATGTTATTTATTAATATTTTTAAGATATTGAAAAAACTCAATTTATTAACTTTGAATTGATTCTTTTAATTAAATAAAAAAAATACTTAAAATATGATTGAGTTTTTCAAAATTCAGCTCATTAGTCAATCATAACCATGCTTCCTACATAGTAATTCTCCATTTAATAGAAAATTAAACTAAGCTGCTTCGTTATAATCCTGAAGAAGCTATCAAAATCAAGAACAGAACAGACATACCCAGATGACCAAATAACTAGAAAAACACATTCTTTTTTTAATAATAATAATAATAATTTTGAGAGTTATATAAGTTATTACGGGAATTCCATGAGAGTGAAGAATGGCAACAGCAGAATCAAGAACAGTTTTGCGACGGCCCATGATGGCAATGGCGGCTCCATGTTTGCCAAGCTGAAGGGATATCTCAAATCCAATACCAGTGCCACCTCCAGTCAACAAGGCCACCTTTCCTTTCATTATATCTCCTTTGAATGGCGACTCCATTTTCTTTCAAACACTTACTACTAATTAGAAGAAGACGAAGAAGAGAAGATTATATGTGATAACCAATATTTGAAATTGATATGAATAAGCTTCTAAGGAAGTGGATAGTGAGTATTAAATGAGAGTCATTTTTAGGTTTGAATTTAGGTTTAAAAAAAAAAGTGGGTAGTTGATTTTACTAGCCCGCTCGCCAATATTGAATATATGAATTGAAATTAATAATTTTTTGCTGTATCTATAATCAAATTAATAGTTTTATGCCACCTAAGTATTGGGACACTTTCTTATAGCAATAATATTTGCTTCCACTATGTGTTGTAAGGGTTGTTGCCAAATTCACTTTATGATACAATAAAATTTATAGATGCAACCCAATACTTGTTGAATCTCTAATTGAGAAATTTTTATGAAAATTGTTATATTTAATGATCAACTTATGTGCCCTGTATATAGGCAATTAAGATTTGTCTCCAAAAGACATATTTTTTGTTCATGTTTTTTCTGTAACAGTGTCGCATTGTCGCGTCAATGATAAGCCATTATCGCAACCATATGCACAGGCTTCTCATTGTCGCGACAATGAGTTATTATTGGTGAGATAATATAAGTCAGAGAGTTCTTTTTGCATCAGCATCTCATTGTCGTGCTCATGAGTAATCATTGTCGCGATAATATTAGTTAGAATGCATCTTTATGTCTCTGACTCTCGTCGTCGTGCCGATGAATATTTATTGTCGCGATATGTCTGGATAAGTTGATTCCCGATACATCAGCGTATGACAATAACCGAACCAACATATAACATATCTTACATTGATAAATTAATCATCCTTTATTGATAACACCAGTTCAAGTCTCTAGGTATTCAACCTGAAAACCTCATCTCACAAATATGGGTAAGAGTAGTCTTAGATGTTATTTCTTAAGATACTTGTACTTCACTTTGCTTGAAGCCCAATTCCCAATTATAGGCCTGAGCAAGGTCCTCTCTCTCTCTCTCTCTTTTTTTTTTTTTTTTTTTTTTTTTAAAAATATGAAATTCATTCGAATGTTTAATACAATATATAATCATATAGCTCGCGTAATAATATTTGGGAAAAAATTTAAAACTCAAGTTAGTTAGGATACATTCTAACAACATAAATTTTATGTTCTATGTATTCCTCATATTTAATCAAAACTTAAATTTACACCTAAATCAACTGTGGCAATAGAAGAATTACAGATCCGTTCTGATTTCCAACATATCGATAAGAGTTGATGAATATAAATTTTAAGATCAGAAGTGAAATAACATACTATACTGAGAAAACCATATAAGCAAGGTCCACTCTTGGTTGTATGATTGATTGATTGTTGAAATTTCTTAGGTATTAAGTAATAGGATTATTAACATTTTATCATTTCAAAAATTGAGAAATAACATATGAATATAAGAAGTATTAGAGTATAATATTTTACTATTATATCCTTACAGACTTTACATTTTATTAAAATATTACAGCTCAATATTTTTGTACTCGTTTATTATTTCTTAATACTTCTTGTAGTAAAATGTAATATTTTATAATAAATTGAAAATTTTATAAAGATATAATAGTAAAATATTATACCCTAATATTTGGTATACCAATTTATTATTTCCTAATTTTCGAAATAGTGAAATGATAATAACCCTAAAAAGTATCTAAAATAAAACTTCAAAACACAAAATATTATTGTATAAATGAATAAAACAATACTACTTATTAATGTTAAATTAAGGATCACATTAAACGATATAGAAAATATAAATTTTAATATAATATTATCTGTCTTTTAGCACATTAAAATCTAGATTTTTTATATTTTATTGTGTTCCCTAATTTAATAAATTGAGGGATCCATCGTTGGAAACTTCATTATATATAAATAAATATAATGAGAAATTCATCAATTGATCAAGTTAAAGATCACAATAAAACACAGAACAAACACTGATTTTTAATGTATTGTTATTTTTCTGATGCTCGTATTTACTTTTTTGTTTTCATAATTTTATTTACATTTTTAGTAACACTTCATGTGTTTTTTTTTCCTTTTTTATAAATGAGGAATTTATGAAAGGAACAAGAAAAGTACAAAAAAAATGGAGAAAGATAATAGTAACACGTAATTGGTTTTGATGTGATGTCCACCAATAATATGACATCAAAGAATATTAACTAAATGAAAAAAAATTATTGTATTTTTTGTTGACCCTGTTAAAAATTAATTTAAATGGTGACATATCAACTTAGATTTAGGGACACAAAAGTCAATGCCATCTATTTTATTTTTTTAAAAACGTTAAAATTATGTTGTCCTTAAGGATTGTGATTTGATGATAAAGAATTTAAGATTTTCAGATCTAATCTAATATTTTTTTTTAATCATTTTAAAGATTTAATCATATTAATGAGAATGAATTTTAATTATGCTCTAAGCACAATTTTCATTACCCCATATCAAATTTTTCCCCCTTCTTATCTCTCGCAGTCTTATTATTTAATGACATATGGCCTATAATTTAATATTAACAGAGAAAAAAAAAGAGAGTTGGATTACAATGGTTAAAAGTTATAATTATATTTATTAATGTATATTAATGTACGGCCTGCTTATGTGAAAGTATGAAACCCACGTTGTTTTTTATGATAGCACTAGCATCTTTCTAAGTCAACCAATATTGTTAAATTAAAATAAAATAAAATTTTAATGGAAGAAAAAGAAAAATAAATAAGAAAAGACTATATAATTCATGAGTTGATGAGGATATGTGTTAGCTTTGATTCGAGATAAAGCCACAAAATTCTCCAAACTCTTGCAAGTAATTGTTGAGAAATTGAATGATATCTTTATTGCTATTCTCAGCTTGAATTTATAGCAGAGACCATTTAACAGATTTAGTTACAAGGGTAATATTGAACTTTCAACTATTCTAACAACCTGCTAACTAATTGTTAACAACTTTGTAACTCCCCTAACTGACTTTGGCGCCAAAATCACTGAACAAATTCCTGGTATCGCTGAGGCTTTATAATGGTTCTTTGAGGTCTGGTCTGGTGGGCTTGCTGGTGTGGCTGGTTGTGTTGTTGAGGTGTAACATTACCCTCCCCATTCAAATAGACCTTGTCCTCAAGGTCGAAACTGGGAAAAACTTGCTGAATTGTAGCCACATCTTCCCACGTGCTATCCTCAACAGGTAAGTTAAGCCATTGAATCAAGATCTGCG
The DNA here is from genome assembly GCA_019454045.1 of Zanthoxylum bungeanum. Classification (NCBI taxonomy): domain Eukaryota; kingdom Viridiplantae; phylum Streptophyta; class Magnoliopsida; order Sapindales; family Rutaceae; genus Zanthoxylum; species Zanthoxylum bungeanum. The sequence continues at coordinate 78,926 of SKCR01030221.1, forward strand.
GAATCTGCAATTGGCCTCGAATCACGACTCGAGTGCTAATGACTGCCAAAGGTTGAACATTGAGATCCTCAACAGTGGCTGGAAGATGGGGGAAACAGAGGCTGATGGTGCTGGTACAGAAGACTGGTAGGCCTTGAGCTGAGACACATGGAACACATTATGGATTTTGGTAGTGGCAGGCAATTGTAAACGGTAAGCTACAGCTCCAATGCGCTTGGTAATTAAGTACGGACCAAAATAGCGCATGCTCAGCTTGTGAGATAAGCGTTTGGCTAGAGAGTGCTGGCGATAGGGCTGTAGTTTAAGCCAAACCCAATCTCCCTCCTGAAATTGATGGTCACTTCTATGTTTGTCAGCCATACTTTTCATGCGCTGTTGAGCCTTCTGCAGATGGAGTTTGAGTGCTCTGAGAACATCATCCCTAGCCATTAACTCTGAATCCACAGCCTCTAGTGAACAAGTGCCTCGGATATACATTGGAATAGTAGGAGGGGGTCTACCATAAACTGCTTGGAAGGGAGTGAAGCCTGTACTTGTGTTATAGGATGTGTTATACCAAAATTCAGCCCATGGTAGAAAAAGAACCCAGCGGTTAGGGCAACCTGTAACAAAGGATCGAAGATATTGTTCAACACATCTATTAAGCACTTCAGTTTGACCATCAGATTGTGGGTGATAGGAACTACTGGTAGCTAAGGTAGTACCAGCTGATTGGAGTAAAGCTTTCCAAAAGGCACTTAGGAAGATTGGATCTCGGTCTGATACAATGGATTTTGGAAACCCATGCAATTTACAGACCATGGCAACAAAGAGTTCTGCTACTCGGGAAGCAGTAAAATTTGCAGGTAACGCCCCTAAGTGGATATACTTGCTCAATCTATCAACAACCACTAGAATGGCAGAATAACCCTTGGACATGGGTAACCCTACTATGAAATCCATGGAAATATCTTCCCAAGGTTGATCTGGGATAGGCAAAGGCTGGAGCAGACCTTGTGGGCTCTTGGTCAAATACTTCACTTGCTGACAAATTTGGCACTGATTAACAAATGCCTTGATATCTTCTTGCATCTTCTTCCAATAGAAACTAGCTTGCACCCTTTTGAGAGTTTTAAGCACCCCACCATGGCCCCCACATACGGATGAATGAAATTCAGTGAGTAGTTGTTGCTTAACAGAGGATTCTGGACTTATTACAATTCGACCTTTGTAGAATAATAGACCCTCTCTGATCTTATAAGCAGGGAATGAGTCTGGGTGGAGTTGAATTTCAGTTATGAGCTGTTGTAGACTTTCTGAATGAGAGGTGTCAGCTTGTAGTTGGGAAATGAATCCAAAAATAGGCATAGTGATTGCACCAAACTGAGCTGATGCTGCTGTCAACTGAGGCAATCGAGAGAGAGCATCTGCTGCTGTGTTTTCTGGTCCAGGCTTGTAATGGATCTCATAATCAAACCCCAATAATTTGGGTAGGTACTGTTGTTGCTCTGGAGTTTGTATTACCTGTTCCATCAAGTTTTTTAAACTCTTGTGGTCAGTTTTAATGATAAAATGCCTGCCCAACAAGTACTGTCTCCATTTCTGAACTGACTCCACAATGGCGACCAATTCTCTGACATAGGTTGAAGCCTTACAAAGCCTATCAGGAAGTTTTTTACTGAAGAAGGCAATAGGATGATTCTGTTGCATTAGTACCGCACCTATGCCAATATCACTGGCATCAGTTTCAACTACAAATTGGTCAGAAAAATTGGCAATGCTAACACTGGGGCTGAGATCATAACTTGCTTTAACTTGTTGAAAGCAAGCTCCGCTTGTTCACTCCAAACAAAGGCATTATGCTTCAGGAGATCTGTCAAGGGTGCTGCTATCATAGCATAGTTTCTAACAAACCTCCTGTAGTATCCCGTAAGGCCAATAAAAGCTCTCAAGTGCTTGACATTCAAAGGGGTAGGCCACTGTTGCATAGCTTGAATTTTATTACTGTCTGGTTCCACTCCTTTAATAGATACCCAATGCCCTAAATATTCCACTTTGTCTTGTCCAAAAACACACTTCTGGACCTTGGCAAAAAGTTGGTTATCGACCAAACACTGCAAGGTGAGTCTGAGATGTTCCAAATGGAGTTCCAAAGAAAGACTGTAAACCAGAATGTCATCAAAAAATACAATGATAAATTTCCGAAGATATGGCTTAAAAATCTGATTCATAGTTGCTTGAAGGTGGATGGGGCATTAGTCAATCCAAAGGGCATTACTAGAAACTCATAATGACCCTCATGTGTTCTAAAGGCAGTCTTATGAATATCAACATGAGACATTCTTATCTGGTGGTACCCTGCCCTTAAATCCAGTTTTGAAAAAATAGAGGCCCCATACAATTCATCTAGCAACTCATCCACAGTAGGAATTGGAAACTTATCTTTAATAGTAACTGCATTCAGAGCCCTATAATCCACACAAAATCTCCAAGAACCATCTTTTTTTTTGACAAGTAATGCTGGTGAAGAGAATGGGCTGATGCTGTTCTGAATCACTCCATTTTCCAACATTTCCTTGATAAGTTTTTCTATCTCTTCCTTCTGATAATAAGGATACCTATAGGGCCTGACTTGTATTGGTTTAGAGTTGGGTATTAAATGAGATGTGGTGATCAACTGCTCTTACTGGTGGCAGCCCTTCAGGTGTAGCAAAAACTGATGAAAATTGATCCAGTAGCAGTTGAATTCTAGTATTATTGACAGGTGTGGTCTGGGGAGAGGTTACAACTTGTAGTTGGTAGTAGGAAGCTATGGCATCAGTATTTTCCATCCTTTTCAACTGATGCAGAGACAAGGCTTTCATATTTGGTCCAACCTTTCCAGCCAAAGTAATAGTCTTCCCTTTCCACTGGAATTGCATTTCTAATTTCTTGTAATCCATGATGACTGGTCCTAGCGTTTCCAGCCACTGAATGCCAAGGACCAAATCAGTTCCCTGAATTGGCAGTATGAAGAAATCAACAAGAAATCTTTGCTGTTGCATAATGAGTGGGACTGATGGTGATATGCTACTGCACTTTAAGGTTTCCCCATTTCCCACTATGACTTCAAAAGCCTCAGAAGCTACTGCAGTTAATCCCAGATAGGTCATAACTCTTTGCTGGATGAAATTGTGGGTACTGCCACTATCTATCAACACATTGACTGACTTTCCATTGATGGTCCCTTCTAATTTCAATGTTTGGGGGTAGGGTTGTCCAGATAATGCATGATAACTAATCTCAGGTCTCTTATTATGATTAACAACCTCTTCCTCCACTGTAACTTCAGTTGACTGCTCCTCATCATCTTCATGGTTAGTTTCTTCTGTTACCATCATCAATAACATCTTGGCCCTACACTTATGGCCAGGATGAAATTTCTCTTCACAATTGTAACATAAACCCTTATCCCTCCTTAACTGCATTTCAACAGGTGTTAGCCTTTTAACTGTCCAACCAGTTGGATTAGGAACTCCAGCATGCATATCTACTGATCTAGGTGTTGCAGGATTGTTAGGACTGCTAATGATTGAGGGGTTGGTAACTTGGTTTCTGTTATTTCTATATGTGAAACTAACATCCCTAAGTTTTTCCTCTTGCAGAACTGCTAGGTCTACAGCCTCAATAAATGAAGCAGGCCTAAGAGCCATTACTTCTCTTCTTATAACAGGTTTCAACCCATACACAAAACAATTCAGTAAAGAATTCTCAGTTAAGCCAGTTACCTTGTTTGAAAGAGCCTCGAAGTCTTTAATGAATGACCTTACTGTCGTGGTTTGTGTGAGCTTGAACAAAGCCCCTTCATGGTTCTCAAAGACAGAATCCCTGAATCTTATTGCTACTGCTGCTGTGAATGACCCCCAAGACCTCAATTGACCATTCTTCTTCATCCAATAATACCATGATAATGCCTCTCCTTCCCAATGATAGGCAGCAATAGAGATTTTCTGTTCATCAGGGGTGGGATACGTATCAAAAAAATGCTCAATTTTCAGCTTCCATCCATCCACATCTCGCCCATCAAACTTTGGAACTTCCAACCTGAAATTCTTATATGGAGTGGAAGACCCTCCTTGCTCCCTTGGAGTTGATTCTGAGGGAAATTGTGAACTTAAAGGAGGTTCAGCCATGTCAAGTCTTGATGAAAGTTTGCGAAGCAACTCTTCAATCACTGAAGATCTTTGAGCGTGATCATCAAGTTGCTGTTGAAGCCCTGCCATCTGTGACTGAAGATCTGCATTTGCATTTGTTTTACCCATGGATTGCTCTCAATGAAAGCACCAATTGTTAGCTTTGATTCGAGATAAAGCCACAAAATTCTCCAAACTCTTGCAAGTAATTGTTGAGAAATTGAATGATATCTTTATTGCTATTCTCAGCTTGAATTTATAGCAGAGACCATTTAACAGATTTAGTTACAAGGGTAATATTGAACTTTCAACTATTCTAACAACCTGCTAACTAATTGTTAACAACTTTGTAACTCCCCTAACTGACTTTGGCGCCAAAATCACTGAACAAATTCCTGGTATCGCTGAGGCTTTATAATGGTTCTTTGAGGTCTGGTCTGGTGGGCTTGCTGGTGTGGCTGGTTGTGTTGTTGAGGTGTAACAATATGCTTATAGCATGGTGGGTATTCGATAATGGCTTGGTGCAGCCTCAGTATTTGACTAAAATGTTAGCATACGCAAGAGTATATTCTTAAGTATCTTGGCTTTTACCCCTCTAATTTATTGAATAATCAATTCTTTGTAAAAAAAAAAAAACAATGATATTCCTATTCACAAAAATCTTAAAACAATGAAGGAAACCGTGGGTAAGTCCAAAAATATTTTTAATTTTTTGAGTCAGTCAACCTATCTTTATAAACATACACTGTATTTTTATCCTCGATTACTATATCGTATTTATAATTAATGACCATTCTGGCCTTTCCTCTTTTAATTTCAGCATGGTTTCTAACCATAAATGCAGGGCTACTATGAGGACTTTTACTTGATTGAATTAGCTTTAATTGTAATAATTCTTTAATTTGTTTTTCAAATTCGGTTTTATCTTCTTGGTTATAAACCATTGGTTTTACCCTAATGATTTGTGTAGGGTCTATTAGCTTAATTTCAGCTATTTCTTTTTGTAAATTCCATTTTTCTATTGGATTTTCACCATAATTTTTTGCTATTATTTCTTTAATAGCTTCTAAACTTAAATGATCTTCATTGATACAATTGACTTGTACCAGTGTTTTAATATTAATACGAGTCCAAATAATATCATCACCACGCTGGTGTTGTTGAACTCTGAATGGTTTAAACGGGAGAAAGGAGAAAAAATGAAAGTGGTGCAGTTTCCGGTAGGTCAACTAGGCCCTTAAATTTTATCAAAAAGTAAGGCTCCCGAATTCAAAAAAAAAATCAATTTTTAATATTTAATATAACTCATATACTTTTTATCATTTATCGATATGATCTCATTTTAAGAACTCGTTTAAAATCTCATAAAACTTTCAATTTATTTTGAGGCTACTATTAAAACTACAGCCAGATCCATTAGAAGACGAAGTAACAGTCTCAGTTTTACCTCTCACACCCTCATAAATTACTTCTTCTCAGTTTTAACTGTCATCATCGAACACTCCCTGACCTCTCTCTCTTCGTGAATTTGTCTATTTATTAAAATATATATACATACACACATACATACATACATACATACATACATACATACATACATACGCAAGAGTATATTCTTAAGTATCTTGGCTTTTACCCCTCTAATTTATTGAATAATCAATTCTTTGTAAAAAAAAAAAAACAATGATATTCCTATTCACAAAAATCTTAAAACAATGAAGGAAACCGTGGGTAAGTCCAAAAATATTTTTAATTTTTTGAGTCAGTCAACCTATCTTTATAAACATACACTGTATTTTTATCCTCGATTACTATATCGTAGGGGTATTCGCGGTGCAGTTCGGGTCAGTTTTATCATTCTACACTTCAAATCACGCGGGTTGGCGGTTCGGGAAATTAGACACCAAAATCGTAAATTTGATAAGGAAAACTGAGACGATTCGGTTCAGCGGTTCAGATTAGAAATTTTTTAAAGAAAATTTTGTGTGTTTTCACATAATAATTTAAGAGAAAAAATACATAATTTTCATTTATACATTGCATATTATCATATGATCATTAAATATCTTAAATTTCATGGTTAAAGAAAAAGAAAAATATAAAATAATGTCTAATTTGAATGCGAGTCGGCGATTTAGGCGGTTAGGGTCACAATTTGCGGTTTGTGCGGTTCAGGTCGCGGTTTGGGTAAAAACCGCACACCCACCCAATCTTTACGGTTCGGTTTAGATTGACCCGAAATTATTTTCACTATTTTTTCAAACCGCGCAGTTTGAACCGAAATTATGTTCACCCATACTATATCGTCATCGAGGAGAATGTACTTTTGAAACTTTTTATCACGATAAAGCATTTCCCCCGCAATACCATAAAATCAAATGATGACAATCCAATGGGGTTGTCTCAGTGGTAAAAGTTTCGGGCTTCAGTGGTTTGCTCCCTCTCAAGTTAAAGGTTCGAATCTCATTAGATGCATTTCCTTCGAGTCATGCCCACTTGTGTAAAAAGCCAGCGACTTATCCTGATCTATGCTGGGAAACTTATGACGGTACGGAGCACAGATCCCGGTGATTAATCAAGGTGCGCGTAAGCTGACCCGAACACCTCAATTTTATAAAAAATCAAATGATGATTACATCCCCAATATTTGAACTCATGTGACAAATTATATTAAAATACTTATACCTTTTAATAAGTATTTGCCACCTCCCTCAACGGGTATGGCTTAGTGGCAAATGACTTAAAATTTGATTGTCAGGTCATGAGTTCGAGTTTAAGGGGTGCATTTATTGTAAAAACCTAAAATATTAGGGAGTTTTACTAGTTTCGTTTAATCCCGGATCAAGTGATTTAGTGGTGAGGTTTCTAACATTCCAAAAAAAAAGTATTCACTCACTTAAATATGTATATTTGGATGAAGATTCTCAATTACACTGATCCGCACTAAAAAAATATGGATTGAAACTAGACTTGCAGGTTTATTGAAATTACTGAGGGGCTACCATTTTCTAACTCAGATGAAGCATTTGGGTGCTCAAATATATTCTATAGTGAATAACTCATATACAAAATATTTTAGGAGTCACATTAACCATTTGTCAAGAATGTTACAATTACTTAAGACAGTTCAACTAATATTCAATCAAAGTTGGTGTAATGATGATTCTAGAGAGTAAGAGCACCTAATGATCGATGTCTCCCACAAAACTTACCAAAGGAGAAGATTTGGAGTTTTTAGATATGAAATGTTCGGATCTTGATTCTTTTGGCCATCACTCTCATGAATATATCAGAGAGAATGTCCCTAATTTATATAGAGATTATTATATGCTGCCTCTTCTTTAATGTCAGAAAGAAAATGATAGTATGATTGTCTCTTATATACACATATACATATACACACATTTACATATAAACACACTTTTGGAAATTTTGAAAACTCCGTCGCAAAATCGCTAATATAGGCTTAAGCGGAGCAGGTAAAATATTCGGCTGTCTCAGACTCTTACAAAAAATGCACCACTTGAACTCGAACTCAGGACCTCACAATCAAATCATAAACATATTATCACCAAGTTACACCAATTGGGGATACACACATGTACACATGCACATATACATATACATATATATATATATATATATATATAAAATTACTTTTATATTTTTTATTTTTTTTTTATGGATATAGTCTCGTCCTAAATTTAGCCCTCCTGAACCAAACTCATGACTCTGCCACTGACACAACATCAGGATATCATCAGGATATCACTTGTACAAGATAAGAAGGTGAAGATGAGTTTAGTTGGTTAAGAGCTTGAACTTCTAATTCAAATGATCATTTTATAGATCGAGTGAAGATACACGTGGCCCTTCTGGGATATGGCTTGGCGACAAAAGAATTTAAGATTTGATTGTCAAATTCTGAGTTTGAGTTCAGGGGTGTATTTCTTGTAAAAGACTGAGGCAGCCATGAATTTTACCTGCGGTGCTTAAGCTCGGAACGGATGATTTGACGATGCGATTTCCAACGTTTCCAAAAAAAAGACACCACGTGACAATATCATTATAAGTCTTAAATCAGAATAATTATTAGAGGGCGGGTAGACCCGGCCACCGGTTCGGTTCATTTCCGAATCGGAACCGAACAGTCCGGTTCCCGGTTCCACAGTTGTGGAACCGAGAATCGGAACGGAACTGTTCGGTTCCAGTTCCCTTTTATTTTTATTTTAAAAAAATAAAAATGGAAAATAATTATTAAAAAAATTATAATGAATAGTTAGGGAACTAGGAAATGTTTATATTATTTTCATTCCTAGATATTTTAATACGAAAACTCATATGTTAGCTAAATTTATTGTTAACAATTCGAGCTATGATTGTGTAAGCTGCTGATTGATTTGCAATGAAATCTTTTTATTTTTTGAAGGAAAAAAAGGCATTTTGCAATACAAGAAGAAATGTGGAAGCTTTTTTTATATTTGTTGCCCATCGCAATTTTCTTTGTATCCATGAGTTTATTTGGAGAAAAATTATATGATAAAAATATATAATATGTAAAGAACATTATTTACGTAATTTGAAACTCAAAATCTAATAATTTTTAAAGATAAAACTTGTGATTTTTAAATGTCAGAGAAATAATATTTCTATTTTTGTGTCACAAGCTTTAAGTTACATGTTACAACTACAAATATAAATTAGGATCGTACCTTTTCAAATAATGATGCTCCCACTAAAAGACCAAAGGCTTAGGTCAAGAGCGGAGGGCACTTAAGATTAAAAGATGCCTTAACCTTATAGAATTTAATTTTTTAAAAATTTTAGAATTTAGAATTTATTTTACATGTCGACATTTAGAATATATATATGTAAAATGTGAAGCCCTTGTCATCCGTTGGATAAGGGACACGTGGCGCAATCCTTGCCGTTGTCCCAAATTACTTCAATTTGCCAATCATATATAAAGGGTGCTTAGGTTGAGAATTCGATATAGTTTTCATTACCTATTTCCTAGTCCATGTTAGTGTAATCTTCAATTGGGTAATTTGGGAGATTGACACTTTTAGAGATTAGGGTTATTGTGAGATTTAGGGGAATTACAATTGTAAATGAATTCAAGATTCTTGAGTGATCTTGATTGATTAGTGCAGTGAGCTCTCTATTCCGGAGTTCAACGTGGATGTAGTCGGGAATCTTTCAGGCGAACCACTGTAAAATCTTGCTTCTTGATTGATCGATTGATGTGCTTGACGAATAAATTTTGCGACTAAATTCAACAATTGGTATCAGAGCGTTTGGTAAAAAAGAAATCCAGTGGACCGAAAGATTTAAAGCACCAATATCAAGGCCCAAGAAAGTATCTTCTTGAATTTGCTCGGCAGATGAAGAAACCCTAAATTGGTAAATTGAAGATCACAGCCGAGAGACACAGAGACGAAGGCAAGATCCATAATAGCTGCCGAGGAAGAGAAAAACCTATCAAGAAGATCAGAAAGCAAGAACAAACCAAAAAGGATCCAAAAATTCCCTAAACTGCCGACTCCAAGAACAAACCAAAAAGGATCCAAAAATTCCCTAAACTGCCAACTCCAAGAACAAACCAAAAAGATACAAGAAACCCCCAAAAATTGCCGAACAGAGACTGAAAAGACAAAGATCGCTGCTGCCGTGAACATAGATCAAAGCTGCCGTTTTTTGGAGACCAAGATCAGAACTTGAGTGAATGAACAAGACTGCAAAATATAAAAAACCCTAAGTGTTGTAGATCCAAAGACACCTGCTGGGTGGTCGATCAAATTATACAAACAGTGTGTCAAATCAACTCCAAACTAGCCTAATCAAATCTCTATGGCTGCCGAATCAAGACCGAGACTCAAGGCACCCTACTGTTGACCAAGATCACAAATTTGAGTAATCAGTTGAGTTGCCGACTTGAAAAGTCAAGGGCTGGTACCGCCAAATTGAGACTCTGGTGTTAGCAAATTGGGATACTCAGTGAAGGAGAAATAACCTCTGGAACTGGCGTGTGATTGTTTGGGTAATTAAGACACTGTGCTGCCATATAAGGGACGTGAATTGCAGTCTTGGGAAACTTTTTTTTGAAGTTGAAATTTAAGAAGAAATTTTTTGAAAGTCTCAACAGGGCATCAAGGCACTGTGCAGCCAAATTGGAAGTCTGGGGGTTATAGGCTTAGTTGACTGGGTGATTTAGGCACTGTGTTGCCGTGTGAGTGACTAAGACATTGAGTTGCCGAATTGGAAAAGTGAGTGTTGAAGGCTTAGTTGCTTGGGTGTTGAACTGCCGAGAAATAGAAATATCGACAATTAGACTCGACATATGCATCTTTGACGGAAAAAGGGATTTCACCACATGGAAGAAGAAAATGAGAGTTCTGCTTTCCCACCATAAGGTGGCTTTAGCACTAGAACCGGATCCAGAAAAGTGGCCAAAGATGGAAAAGGAAGCGAAGGACGAAATCCTGGAAGATGCTTACAACCTGATTTTCCTTCACCTTGGAGATTCGGTCATCAGAAAGGTTGACGGAATGGACACTGCCATTCAACTCTGGGGTAAACTCGAATCTTTATACTCTGTTATTTCTGCACCAAATTTAGTGTTCTTAAAGGGTAATTTGTTTAATTACAAGATGGATACTAATAAGTCGATTGATGATAATTTGGACGAATTCACGAAAATGACTCAAATCCTTAAAGGAACTAACCAAGCCCTAGGAGACTCTAGCGAAGCTATGATTCTATTAAATGTATTGCCTGATGAATATAGTGTCGTTAAGAACTCTCTACAGTACACATGAGTTGTACCTAGGCTAGACTTGGTGATATTTGGTATAAGGGCTAGAGAGCTAGAACTTAGAACCAGTAGGAGATGAGGAGCGAACTTATTCGTGAAAGGAAAGAATGAAAGGAAATACAATGGTCCGAAAAATCATCAGACTAATAACCAAGAACCTAAAGGGAAGAAAAAGAACAAACAGGATAAGAATAAAGATAGTGACAAGAAGTGCTATCATTGTAGAAAGATGTGACACCTTAAAAGGAACTGTTATAAGTTCATTAGGGAACAGAAAAATGAAGGCAGCGCTACTGTGGCTGCCGAAAAGGGGTCGATGTGCCTATCTGAGGCATTGACTGTGTCTAGTTATCACATTAGTAGAGAATTGATTCTGGACTTCGGGTGTTCCTTTCACATGAGTCCGTATAGGGACTGGTTTGTCAACTTTAGAAATTCTGACCAAGGCACTGTGTATATGGGTAATGACAACACTTGTAGGATACAGGGAGTTGGGGACATAACTCTTAAACTCCATGATGGTAAAGTTAGGATTCTTACTAACGTTAGATATGTACCTGACTTGAAACGAAACCTGATATCATTAGGAACACTAGATGAATTAGGTTTTACATATAAAGCCCACAATGGGAACATGCACATATCTAAGGGTAAGAAACTGATCCTAACTAGTATAAAGAGAAATTGATTGTATGTTCTAAATGGCCAACATGTATTCTCGGAAAAATCCATTTCTGCTTTAACTTCTAATGTTGATATGACTAATATTTGGCACTTGAGACTTGGCCATATAGGTCAGAAAGGAATGCAGGTACTCAGCAAGCAAGGGACAATTTGGAAAGGACCAGTTGAAGCCACTTGAGTTTTGTGAGATCTGTGTGTTGGGCAAACAACACAGACAGAGCTTCCCAACTGGAATTCACTTGTCAAAGGCGAGTCTAGAGTATCTCATTGTGATCTATGGGGACCGACAAAGGTTCAGACACATGGGGGTAAGAAATATTTCCTCTCTATTGTTGATGATACAGTAGGAATGTATGGACATTCTTACTAAAATCAAAGGATGAAACTTTGACAAAATTTAAAGAATGGAAAGTATTAGTAGAAAATCAAACTAGTAACAAAGTAAAATCTTAAGAACTGATAATGGCTTAGAATTTTGTAATACTGAGTTTGATCAATACTGTACTAGTGAGGGTATCCTGAGACATAGGACTGTTAGAAACACCCCTCAACAGAATGAGTTGCGGAGAGAATGAATAGAACCCTATAGAAAAGATCAGATGCCTTTTATTCTCTTCCGAACTTCCGAGGGCCTTTTGGGGTGAAGCCCTCAATACTGCTACTCATTTGATTAACCTTAGCCCTAATAGTTCCGTTCAGTTTAGAGCCCAGAAGAAATCTGGTCTGGTAGGGCTCAGAAGCTTGCCCACCTTAGAGTTTGGCAGTGAAGCTTATGCTCACCAGTCCGTAGGTAAACTTGAACCGAGGTCAATCAAGTGTGTTTTCTTAGGATATCACGAAGGGACAAAGGGTATAGGTTATGGGAAAGGGAGTCACCTGGAGTCAAAATCATAGTTAGTCGGGATGTTATATTCAATGAATTGTGTTTTCCATGTAAATCTACTAACAAGAATGCAGGTGCCTTAGAAAAAGATCTAGCATATTTTGATCTTGCAGGTGGAGCCAGGGACATCAAGGACCACTGGTCAAATTGGTGACATGTCAGGCTCGGAGACATCTGAGGACTCACAACCGAGAAGAAATATCCCGGAGGAAACCAAAAATGAAGTAGCAGATATACAAGAACAAAGTGAAGATGACACAGTAGATCAACTGGATCAAACTGAGCAGCATGATGAAACGCCACAAGACACATTGGCCAACTACCAGCTAGCGAGAGACAGAAGTAGGAGGCATGTAAGGCCTCCTACCAGGTATGATTACTCAACTAATGATTTGTATTTCTGTGCGTTAATATCAAGTCATGAAATTAGTGGAGTTGAGCCTGCTAGCTTAGGAGAGGCATTAAAGTCCACCTATAAACTTGAATGAGAAGCGGCCATGGAAGAGGAGATGACTTCTCTTAGGAAAAACCAAACTTGGACCTTAGTTCCTAAACCTAAAAATCAGAAGTTGGTTGAGTGTAAGTGGCTGTTTAAGGTCAAAGAAGGACTACTGCCTAGTGACCCTGTTAGGTTTAAAGCCAGACTTGTAGCAAAAGGATTTACTCAACGGGAAGGGATAGACTATAATGATATTTTCTCACCTGTAGTTAAATTTAAAAGTATTAGAATGATGTTAGCTCTAGTAGTGCAGTATAATCTTGAATTGGAACAATTAGATGTGAAAACTGCTTTTCTACATGGGAAATTAGAAGAGAAAATTTACATGTCTCAGCTTGCGTGTTTTATAGATAAAAACCATCCTGAGTATGTTTGTCTGCTTAATAAATCCTTATATGGTCTTAAACAATCACCTAGGCAATGGTATAAAAGATTTGATACTTTTGTGCTTAGTATTGGATTCATAAGGAGTAAATATGATAGTTACTTCTATTTATGATTGATGAAAAATGTCATGTGTATTTGTTATTGTATGTAGATGACATGCTTCTTATCTGAATCAATGCATGCTATAATAATCTTAAGAAGCAGTTAAACAGTGAGTTTGACATGAAAGACCTAGGCAGTGCAAAGAGAATCCTAGGTATGACCATTGATAGAGATGGAAGTAAGAATTGTCTTAAAATACATCAGTCCACATATTTGCAAAAGGTAGCATCTAGATTTGGAGTAAGTGGCTGTAAGCCGGTTAGTCAACCTCTTGCTAGTCACTTTATTTTGTCTAAGTCACAAAGTCCTACGAATAGGTCTGAAATGATTAAAATGGAGAATGTATCTTATGCAAATGCTATTGGTTCTGTGATGTATGCCATGATTAGTAATAGACCTGACTTGTCCTATGCTGTATCTTTATTAAGTAGGTTTATGTCTAATCCAGGTGGAGCACACTGGAGTGCTTTACAACGGTTGTTAAGATACTTGAATACTACTATTGATTATGGCTTATGTTTTAACAAATCTAACGCTTTAGATTTGGTAGGGTATGTTGATTCTGATTTTGCAGGTGACAGAGACTCAAGAAAGTCAACTACAGCTTACTATTTCACACTTGGTGGAAATTGCATCAGCTGGAAGTCAAGCCTGCAACCGTTGGTCATACTCTCAACTACCGAAGCGGAGTATATAGCCATAACTGATGTATTCAATGAAGCAATTTGGCTTCAGGATATCTTAACTGAAATACAACAACTGCATGGTAAGACAGTTGTGTTTTCTGACAGTCATAGTGCAATACATCTGAGCAAGATTCCAGTACATCATGAGAGAACCAAGCATGTAGATGTGAAGTATCATTTTGTGCGGGAAATCATCTCAAGTGGTAAGATTGAGATTAAAAAGGTTCCGACTGAAGACAACCCATCTGACATGGGGACAAAAATTGTGACTGCAACCAAACTCTCCCACTGCATGAAGCTGTTGCATGTGGGGGTTGGCTGACCTTGCAGCCGACATGAACGATGATGAGACTAGGTGAGTTTGCTGTGCTACCTTGGCCTTAATGTGTTCTTGTGTATGATTGGGAGTGATGAATGTCTTTGGCTTCAAGGTGGAGATTGTAAAATGTGAAGCCATTGTCATCCGTTGGATAAGGGACACGTGGCGCAATCCTTGCCGTTGTCCCAAATTACTTCAATTTGCCAATCATATATAAAGGGTGCTTAGGTTGAGAATTAGATATAGTTTTCATTATTTTGTATTCCCTTAATTTTGGCTAAGTGTTAAGCCTATTTCCTAGTCCATGTTAGTGTAATCTTCAATTGGGTAATTTGAGAGATTGACACTTTTAGAGATTAGGGTTATTGTGAGATTTAGGGGAATTACAATTATAAATGAATTCAAGATTCTTGAGTGATCTTGATTGATTAGTGCAGTGAGCTCCCTATTCCGGAGTTCAACGTGGATGTAGTCGGGAATCTTTCCGGCGAACCACGGTAAAATCTTGCTTCTTGATTGATCGATTGATGTGCTTGACGAACGAATTTTACGACTAAATTCAACAATATATATATATATATATATATTTATAATTATAATTTGACCCTTAATTTTTTTATGATTATTATTTAATTTCCTGAATTTGTATTTCTACTTCTGCCAATGTGATTAGGTATGACAAAATGTGGATCCGGATATGGATTCGCATTAAATTTTATGAATTTGGATATGTATCTAGATCCGCATATTTTTATGTGGATCCAGATACGACTATTATCCGTGAGGATTTTCGGATATCCGGATATGCAAAAAAATGCCATTTTTTTAAAAATTATTTAATTTTCAAAAATTAAAATAAAAAATATTCATAACTAAAGAATAGTAATTTAACATCTAAAACAATATTTACAATTCAAAATCCATATCTAAATCAAAGTATAAAATTATAATTAAAATTAATATTTGTAATTTTCTTAATTTTATATCATAATATAAATTCCAAAGTAGATCCGAATCCGTACATATCCTTCAAATTTAAATCCAAATTCAAATTCATATTTCAAAATTGACTTCTCCATATGCGACTAACCTTGCATAGTTGCTTGGACAGGTCGTTATCGCATGACCGCCGACATCTCAATAATTGATATATACATGTGGGAAATCAACAATCACAAATGGTACGTATCTTTCTTATTTTCTTCTTCATTTAAAAATCAATCACACCTATATCTTATATATCTGTCACTGTCACAAGACAATAAATAAATAAATAAATAATTGGATCCTTTCACTTGTTATATATGTTTTTATTTTTTAATTACCGATGCTTAAACAGCTTAATAGATGTGAGAATCATTTCCATCATTCGGCTAAATATATACTCCCCATGAGCCTATGGATGTTGTGTTTATATTTTTGTGAAAACCCATCATATTTCTTCCAAGATTTTAACATTGCTTTGAATGGTGGCATGAACCACATATTGGCATCTATTAATAAAGGACCATTCTCATTTTCTAGAGATTTACATAATATTGCACCATTTTGAATCTAGCATGCACAATCACACATTCACAAAAGTAGTTATTTATTATTAAATATAAGAGTGTCGAATTAATAAAATAGTCTGATGAATTCGGGATTGATCCACATGAACTAAATTAATAGAATATAATAACAATAAAAGTAGTAATATATTAAAAAAATTACTAAATTAAATGAAGTGGTGGACAATTAAACTAGATGTTACAGCAATAAAATAAAATATTAGAGGATCCACTATTAATCTTCAAATTAGTAAAATTTTATTTTTATAATATATAAATTATCTTTATTTCTCAATTAGTTTATTTTATGATTAGGTACAATTTTATGTCAAAATATATAAATCAATCTATAAATGCGTAAATAAAGTTGTTTATAATTATTTCATATGTTTACAAATCACTATATCATATATTATTTGTGATAATCAATATGGGTTAATCATGACGGACCTAAAGACTATTGACAAAGAGTCAAGACTCCCACATAAACAAAAGAATGATACAAAGATTAATTGGAAAATAATATAATTTATATTTATAATATAAGTAATATTAACATATATTTTCATATTAAAAGTCTCATACCCTTTTACCTCATCTAGATGCAGTTTAGCTACTTATGATGTGAACTCAAACACACATAATTTTATTAACACAATGGCTGACATCTATTCACAAATTCTACCAGAGAAATATGAATAAGCATGTTTGAAGAGGTGTTGAGTACCTCTATTTATAGGTGATGGGTCTATCTCTCTTGTTAAATTTCAACAAAAATAAGACAACCTAACTTTTTTTTTTTAAAAAAAAAAAATTCCAAAAAGGTTAGGCTAATTAGGTTGCATAATTTTATCTGAAATTTATTTTATTATAATAATTGAATATAATCATGTGTGGTCAAATCCATTACAAGCTCATTTAGTAGACAATGAGAACGCAGTGAATGTTTCCAAATCCGATTTGAACCCAATTTTTTGAAGTTTCTCATCCTCTGTAATCCATATATCGCGTCCACTTTCAAATTGAGTATCCAAATGGTATTTCACCTATGCAAGGAATAAAAATCATAATAAAAATAAATAAAACATAAATGTAATTATTATTTCACAAATGTGCTAAATTAAAAGAATTAATGAAACTATAAATATAAAACGATTAATTTTCTTTTATTAATATATATATTTTTAAAGTGCTTATTACAAAACGTTGTGAAAATATTTATGTTGATGGTGTTTTCCGGGCACTATGTCATTTAAGCAGCACGACAGGGGTAAAAGGGTAATTCCCTTATTGGTCCGGATCATTAATACCGACCCGACCACATGAGTCAGGGGCCGAGCACTTAAGATCGTTAACCCGACCACTTAAAGATTGGATGACCGGGCAATTATCAGATCGACAGCGGCATTCTCAGTTCAAATAACCATTATGACCGACCTCATGAAGACCGAGCACATGGCGAGGCGTGCTCAGGAAGATAAGGCATCCTATTTTTACGGATAAGATGATAAGTTATCATACCTTCATGGGGTAAACTGGTGGGTCAAAGTCCTAGTAGGATAAAGAAAGTAAATGTAGTTTTGATTAGGAATCCTTATGGGAAAATGGAATAGTTTTAATTAGGAATCCTTATGGGAAAAGTGAATAGTTTTGACTAGGATTCTTTATGGGAAAAGGAAATTATTTCAACTAGGAAATTCTTGTACAAATATGAATATGATTTCTACACTATTATAAATAGAAGGGTAGAGTGTGCATAAGGGAATAAGTTGGAGGTAAAAAAGTTGAGATCAAAATCATCAAGCTCTGACTTGTAAACACAAAAAAGATCTGAGAAGCGTATTTCACTAATAAAAGTATCATCCTGTTTGTGCCCGTGGACGTAGGTCGGATCCAAATCCACCGAACCACGTTAAATCTCTTTGTCGATTGGTGCATTTATCTGTCTTTTGCTAAATTTGCTTTTGGTCCCCCATAACCAAACAAATTCACTATTGAGGGAGGATTTCTTCGGGAGTGATATTCCAATATTACCCCGAGACCAAGATCCACCGTCAACAGTTGGCGCCGTCTGTGGGAAACTCAACAAAAAGCAACTCGCGTAGTGAGACAATGGCGGAAGACGGAAACCACCAACCATCAGGGAGCTCGGCTGCAGATTGGATGGAAAAGATCGAGGAAAACATTAGGAAAGAAAGGGAGGAAAACCAAACTCTGCTAAAACCATAGTAGACCGATTGGAAAGGATAGAAGGAGCACACAATGGACAATTCGAGGCGGACTAGCCGACGAAGGAATAAAATAGCGGAAGGAAAGAGAATTGTCGATGTAAGTGAAGACGACAGACCCCGGAGGAGGGAACCCTACAGGGTGAGATCCGTGGTAGTGCAAAAAGATTCCCAAACCGAGGACACATGGGGGGAGAGAAGAATCATCAAGCTCTGACTTGTAAACACAAAAAAGATCAGAGAAGCGTATTTCAGTAATAAAAGTACCATCCTGTTTGTGCCCGTGGACGTAGGTCGGACCAAGATCCGCCGAACCACGTTAAATCTCCTTGTCGATTGGTGCATTTATCTGTCTTTTGCTAAGTTTGCTTTTGGTCCCCCATAACCAAACAAATTCACTATTGAGGGAGGATTGTCTCGGGAGTAAAAAACCCTTATTGCCCCTGAGACCAAAATCAGCCGTCAACAGTTGGCGCCGTCTGTGGGGAATGTTACAAAAAGCAGTTCGCGTAGTAAGACGATGGCAGAAGATGGAAATCACCGGTCGTCAGGGAGTTCAACAGCAGATTGGATGGAGAAGATGGAGGAAAATCAAATCCTTCTAAAATCCATGATGGACAAACTGGAGAGGATGGAAGAGACGAATAATGAGGGGCTTGAAGCCGGAGCCAGTCGGAGAAGAGGCAAAAAAACGGAATGCAACGGATCCCCAAAAAGGAGAGTAAAACCTCTTCTGACTTAGGTTGACATTTTATTTTTCTTGTTTGTTATGGCTCACACAATGGTTTTGATATTTTTTTTACAGCTCGGGTCTGCTCTTGTACCGCCGAGTCCGTTTTGTTGATATATGTTTTACGGCTCGGGTCTGCTCTTGTACCGCCGAGTCCGTTTTGTTGATATATGTTTTACGGCTCGGGTCTGCTCTTGTACCGTCGAGACCGATGTTTATTTCCGGCTCGGGTCTGCTCTTATACCGCCGAGACCGATGTTTATTTCCGGCTCGGGTCTGCTCTTGTACCGCCGAGACCGATGTTTCTTTCCGACTCGGGTCTGCTCTTGTACCGCCGAGATCGATGTTTCTTTCCGGCTCGGGTCTGCTTTTGTACCGCCGAGACCGATGTTTCTTTCCGGCTCGGGTCTGCTCTTGTACCGCCGAGACCGATGTTTCTTTCCGACTTGGGTCTGCTCTTGTAACGCCGAGATCGATGTTTCTTTCCGGCTCGGGTCTGCTTTTGTACCGCCGAGACCGATGTTTCTTTCTGGCTCGGGTCTGGCTCTTGTACCGCCGAGATCGATGTTTCTTTCCGGCTCGGGTCTGCTATTGTACCGCCGAGACCGATGTTTCTTTCCGGCTCGGGTCTGCTCTTGTACCGCCGAGATCGATGTTTCTTCCTGGCTCGGGTCTGCTCTTGTACCGCCGAGGCCGATGTTTATTCGGCTCGGGGCTGGATTTCGTTCCGCCGAGGCCGTTTGGTTATTCGGCTCGGGGCTGGATTGCGTTCCGCCGAGGCCGCTTGGTTATTCGGCTCGGGGCTGGACTTCGTTCCGCCGAGGCCACTTGTTTATTCGGCTCAGGACTGGATTTTGTTCCGTCGATGCCTTATTGTTTATTTAACTCGGGGTCGGGTTATGTCCCACCGAGTTGGCTTCTTTGGACTGGGGATGTAACATTCCCCCAGTGCCAAGTCTTTCTTTTAGCTCGGGGTCGGGTTACGTCCCACCGAGTCGGTTTCTTTGGACTGGGGATGTAACATTCCCTCAGTGCCAAGTCTTTCTTTTAGCTCGGGGTCGGGTTGTGTCCCACCGAGTCGGTTTCTTTGGACTGGGGATGCAACATTCCCCCAGTGCCAAGTTTTTCTTTTAGCTCGGGGTCGGATTACGTCCCACCGAGTCGGTTTCTTTGGACTGGGGATGTAATATTCCCCAGAGCCGTCTTTCTTTCAGCTCGGGGTCGGGTTATGTCCCACCGAGTCGGCTTCTTTGGACTGGGGATGTAACATTCCCCCAGAGCCAAGTCTTTCTTTCAGCTCGGGGTCGGGCTACGTCCCACCGAGTCGGCTTCTTTGGACTGGGGATGTAACATTCCCCCAGAGCCAAGTCTTTCTTTCAGCTCGGGGTCGGGTTACGTCCCACCGAGTCAGCTTCTTTGGACTGGAGATGTAACATTCCCCCGAGCCAAGTCTTTCTTTTAGCTCGGGGTCGGGTTACGTCTCACCGAGCCGTCCTCTATTAGTCTGGCGATGTGACATTCCCCCAGAACTAAATGTTCTTCTCAGCTCGGGGTCGGGTTACGTCCCACCGAGTCGATCGTCATCAGCATAAGGGCAAAACATTTTCTCCACGGGTAGATATCGGGATCCTCGTTGACTGAGCACATGAAGGTGGCAGGAATGACCAGATTTGCAGCCAATGCGTTTTTCTCTGTGATTTCTGGAGCGACCACCAGCAAGGCGATCAGCACACCATCTTTTTATAGTTCCCGGCACCAACTTGTATACTCGTTGGAACCGAGAACTAGGGGACAGATGTTGATGGTGTTTTCCGGGCACTATGTCATTTAAGCAGCACGACAGGGGTAAAAGGGTAATTCCTTATTGGTCCGGATCATTAATACCGACCCGACCACATGAGTCAGGGGCCGAGCACTTAAGATCGTTAACCCGACCACTTAAAGATTGGATGACCGGGCAATTATCAGATCGACAGCGGCATTCTCAGTTCAAATAACCATTATGACCGACCTCATGAAGACCGAGCACATGGCGAGGCGTGCTCAGGAAGATAAGGCATCCTATTTTTACGGATAAGATGATAAGTTATCATACCTTCATGGGGTAAACTGGTGGGTCAAAGTCCTAGTAGGATAAAGAAAGTAAATGTAGTTTTGATTAGGAATCCTTATGGGAAAATGGAATAGTTTTAATTAGGAATCCTTATGGGAAAAGTGAATAGTTTTGACTAGGATTCTTTATGGGAAAAGAAATTATTTCAACTAGGAAATTCTTGTACAAATATGAATATGATTTCTACACTATTATAAATAGAAGGGTAGAGTGTGCATAAGGGAATAAGTTGGAGGTAAAAAAGTTGAGATCAAAATCATCAAGCTCTGACTTGTAAACACAAAAAAGATCTGAGAAGCGTATTTCACTAATAAAAGTATCATCCTGTTTGTGCCCGTGGACGTAGGTCGGATCCAAATCCACCGAACCACGTTAAATCTCTTTGTCGATTGGTGCATTTATCTGTCTTTTGCTAAATTTGCTTTTGGTCCCCCATAACCAAACAAATTCACTATTGAGGGAGGATTTCTTCGGGAGTGATATTCCAATATTACCCCGAGACCAAGATCCACCGTCAACAATTTATATAGTCGATCTCATTTAAAAGACATTTATTAATTTGGTTAGTTCTAATAGCAAAGATTGATCATGGAGAATTGTCTAGTACAGGAAACAAAATAAGTATATATTAAAAATAAAAAAATAAAAAGACCATGGATCAAACTCCAATAAACTGATGTGACCTATTCCATCCAAGTAAACCAAACAAATTTCAGAAACTCAGTGACATTAACCTAATTTCATAATCTCTTTGGAACATTTCCTCCATTTATTAATCCTGAATTCAGTTTCAAGAACTCTGTTAATATACACATAATTTTATTCACCTAACAAAATTATTCTTTTAAATTTAATATTAGATAAAATGCTCCATGCATATGCTCTTTAACATTAATCATTAATTATCTCCCAGCTAGAAATAAAAATCTAAAAGAGTCAATTAATAACAAATAACAGACCTAATTAAATAAGCTAAATCATAAAAATAGTTATTTTAAAGACTAAAATTCTAAATTCTAAATTCCATGAAACTAAAATTTAGAAAGAAAAAAAATCTAGAGAGCCAGGTCACCCCTTTTGTCTTAAGTTCCATATGCCCCTGCCTCCACTCAAGAAATTAGTAGAAATAATTCAAGAGGAATAAGTCAACAATTTAATGGAGATTTAGAAGGAAAAAAAAAAACCAAAATAGAAAATAGAAAAAACCAAAATGAAAATAGTAGGGTGATGAGTACCTATAACATACACTTTTCAAGAATATTTATAATTGATTTTCCTTATAAATTATGTTTTTAAATGTGTTAAATGTACTAATATTTATTGTTTTTATTGATCATGATTCATTATATGGATATTTAGCAAAAAAATGAGTGAAAATCCTGAAATTCCCGATCTACACCAGTAATTTCATAATTTGCGCAGTATTCAGTATTTTAGCCATAACTTTTTGCACATTATGTCCAATTAAGATGATTCAAGTTGCGTTGGAAATAAGACTCAATTATATACAACTTTGTAGTTTACATCGAAGACTGAATCAGACCTATCATAGTCAAAATCGAGCTTGAATCTAAAAGTGATGCAATATTGCGATATTGATTAACTCAATGATGCGACATTCTAAGTCATAGAGCAAATTTAACTCAATGTCACAACATTCAATAACCCACTGTTACAACATCATATAATATCGTGACATTAAGTTCCAAATATTGCGACATTAATGCGAAAGACTCTGAAACTGAATAGGAAACTTGATTTTTATGATATATATATACATGAGGAACGTGTAGGGTTAGTTCACATACGTTTTTGGGGGCCAAATAAGCCTCTTTTGAGCTAAAACACTCTCCAAACACAGCCACCATTCAAGAACAATCAAGAACAAAAAGATCAAACAATAATCAAAAGGATACGATTGTAGATTTCAAAAATTAAAGATTGACAACTTTCATGATTTATTTTCCTTATCCTTATTTTCTTATTATTTTGCTTATGTTTAATATATCGAACATGATGATTTTGTTATATTTCTTCATCATGAACTAGATTTTGCTATAGGCTTGTAATGAAATTCAATATGAACTTTTATTAATTGAAATTCTGATTGATTTGTGACCTTCTATTTCGATTGTTTATCATTCTCTATGTTCAATGCATCATGTTGTCTCATCACCAATATGATAGATGTGGTAAACCCCTATGAACTTGGAAAATAGAAATTCGGTTTAGCCTTAAGAATTGATAACGTGTGATCTCATTCTGTTGAATAGATTTCCATGCAAGATAGGAATATACATACAGGGCATGCGTAGCCATAGTTAGAATTTGAACTTAATGAGTTTGATTTAGATTAATTATTATAGGAATATAGGTAATTGACCTAAGTTGTATGTTTATACTCAACCATCGGAAGAAACTTGTAGATAACTTCGTGTTTTAGGTTAATAACTCATTATATTGATCAATTATAAAGACATGAGAAAGATTTAAGAGATTGTTGTGGGGAAGTTGTGAACTAAATTCTCTTATTTAAAATTATTTTTCTTTCCTTTGATGTAGTAGTTAATACATCTTTTTTCAAAATCATTAGTTAAGGTAATGATTAGTAAAACTTTAATATTACACTTTAATAACAATTTCTCGTGGGATCAATATTTTTATATTATTTGAGTGATATGTACATTTACGTGTTATATAAAATTGCGATCAAATTTTTAACGACGTCGTCGGTCACCCCTTTTATCTTAAGTTCCATATGCCCCTGCCTCCACTCAAGAAGTTAGTAGAAAAGAATTCATGAGGAATAAATCAATAATTTAATGGAGATTTAGAGGGAAAAAAAAGGAAAAGAAAATAGAAAATACTAAAATGAAATGGTAGGGTATATCAAAGGCCATGCATGATTGGGATGGTAGATGATCACAAGCTAATTAGCAAAGGGCTTTTTGCTTTTAAAGAAAGGCAAACAACTTTACCAGATCAGTTAATTTGATTATTTTGGTCTTATGAAAAACCCACGTAACAATACTTCAACATTTTTATGTAAAAAAAACACACAATAATTATACAACCACAAGGCTATCTCATCTTGATATTTTCGAGATCAAATAATATTTTTATATTTTTCAAGACGTTATAACATAATATTATAATAAAATTAAAAAATTTGAGACCCTAATTATTAGTTATTTTGGACCGGCCCTAATCATACACAAAGCATTAATTTATCATATTTTAACATCAATATGATATATTAAGTGGGAGATCCTTTCATTTATACATATGAAAATTAAATCATGCATATTTATATATATATATATATATATTATATATATATATATATTATATATATATATATATATATATATATATATATATATAAATGTATAATTCTAATTTTACATATTGTATCCAATACTCCACTCAAATCTCAAATAAAACACATCATTATGACTTGAACATATGAGATTTAAAACCTAATGCATATAAACAAGCATGCATGTAAATTTTATGCCTTGAGATGAGAGAGTAATATAATTTAGCATATATTTACAAATATATTTTTCTATTTATGATTCATGTGCCCTAGGGCTGAGCACCGGTTCCGGGTAGGTAGAACCGGTTGGAACCAGACCGATTTTTCGGGTTTGGAACCAGAACCGGTTGTAACCGGTCCTGTTCCGGTTCTAAATTGAAGGAACTGATTTTAATCGATCCGGTTCCGATTCCAAAATGGTCGGAACCAAAATCGAATTTTGGAACCGGAATCAGAACTTATTTTGGGAACCAAATTTCGAAACCGGAACCAAAATTTGTTTTGGTAATCGAATTTCGGAACCATAACCTGTTTTGAGAACCGAATTTAGAACCAATTTCGGAACCAAATTAACACCCAATTTCATAACCTAAATTAAAGCCCAATTTAAACTCAATTTCATAACCAGTTTTAAAACCAAATTTAAACCCAATTTCATAACCCAAATTAAAACTCAATTAAAACCTAATTTAAACCTAGGCACTTCCTATAAGAATATTATGTATTGAGTCAAAAGTATTATACAATATATTGTTGGGGTTTTGGCGCGGTCACAGCGGAAGCGCTGTTTGGGCGAAATCGTAATTTTAAAACTTTTTAAATTACCGAATGAATTATTCAATATCCAATATAAATAATTCATTCATATTTCATTTAAACATATTTATTCGATATCAAGTAGCGACATAAATAGTTAAGAAACATCGTGAAACTTGTACGAAAATATTTTTTCGTAAAATGGCATAAAATGTGTTTTTGACCGAACCGACTACCCAATACACATGAGAGCTACCTAAACATATTTATTCGATATCAAATAGCGACATAAATAGTTAAGAAACATCGTGCAACTTTTACGAAAATATTTTTCCTTAAAATGGCATAAAACACGTTTTTGACCAAACCGACTACCCAATACACATGAGGACTACTTAGGTCAGCCCCAATAGTATTAGGGCAGTACATGGGTTGCCTGAACAGTGACAAATTCACTGTTTGGGCAGATGTCACCCGGTTGGCTCAAAAGTCACCCGGTAATGCCGTTTTTTGCCGTTTTCACTTATTTCAACTAGGGGTGAACACAATTTCGGGTCAAACAGCGAACCGCATCGAACCGCACCACACCGAACCGAACCGCGCGGTTTGAAAAAATATTAAAAATGATTTTGAACCGCACCGAATCGAACCGCAAATTTCGGGTCGGTGTGCGGTTTTACCAATGTCAAACCGCGAACCGCCCAAACCGTAAATTTTGACTCGAACCGCCTAAACCGCCGACTCGCGTTCAAATTAAATATTATTTTAGATTTTTCTTCTTCTTTAACTATGAAATTAAGATATTTAATGATCATAAAACAATATGTAATGAATAAATGAAAATTATGTAATTTTTTCTTCAACTATAATGTGAAAACACACAAAATTTTCTTAAAAAATTTATAACCCGAACCGCCACGGTTTTCCTTATCAAATTTGCGGTTTCATTTTCTAATTTCCCAAACCGCCAACCCGCGCGGTTTGAAATAAAAAACGAAAAAACAGCCCCGAACCGCACCGCGAACACCCCTAATTTCAACTTCGAAATAATTTCCGGCAATTGTTCCAACACCCAAAACACATCCAATATATTTATATGATATTATTTTCATCATCATATGAACAGTATTTCCAGATCTGATCCAGAAGCAAAAATATCAATTTTTCATGTTTAAAATCCAATTTTTCAACATTAATATAATTGATCTTAATACCAATCAAAGTCACCACAAATGAATCACCCAAGAACAATTCTAGGCATTAAAAGAGTGGTCATAACACTCTAGAATGACAACATATCATCCAATGATTAAATTGAATCAATATTACAATAATATCATTCAAAACTACTTCACACATGCTTAACACTTCCAATTCCATCCTCCAAATCCAAAAGCCCCAAATTTATAGAAAATAAGAAATCCTAGAATCAAACTAGATAATCAAGAACATGAAACATGCTTTCAAAGCTTAAAGGGATTGAATATTACCTTTAATCTCTAATTTTCCTAAAGTTTTTTCTTAATTTTTCCTTCATTTTCTTTCTTGAATCATCAAGTATGATTTGAGAGCTTTTTCTTTTTGACGTTTTCGGCCATGGAAGATAGAATAATGAAGAAAACACATTTTTCAAAATTAAAAAGAAGCTAAAACGACTTATGGAAGGCTATTTTTTTCATTTTTATAATTTAATTCAATAAATTAAGATTAAACTTTATCTTAGAAAATCATATTTGCACACCTAAAGTTTAATTAAAGAATGCCACATGTAGCCAATTATAATTAAACATTTATCATAACTATTATGAAAAAAGTTTATCATTTAATTATTTAAATATTTAACATTTAAATATCTAAATAATTAATTAATATAATTATTTTTATATATGTATTTTTATTTACATAAAATAACAAATACATGTCAAAGTCTAATTTGACAATTAATTAATATGTATCAAATCAAATTTTATATCAAATACAAATACACATTAATTATTAACGACCGAAAACGTCCTTATGCATGTGTTTTCGTTTAACCGATTAAACGATTCGAATTAACTCATTTAATCCGATGAAGTATTATGAATAATTTGTATTATTCATAACGCGTTGCCCAAGTGCTCAACAAGTACACTTCATATTGTGAGACTCTCTAAGTTTAGGTTTATCCGTCACGAAATCCAATTTCGTGTCCATAATTCACCCACTCATGAATTATGATGACCACGGATAATCTCGCTAAACTATGCAAATCGAGGTCATTGCATACGTATAATCCTTCTGTCACAAGATATCCATATTATACTTGGGATATAGATAAGAACGTCAAATATGTATGGTATAATATAGTCGAATTTCAAATTTACGATATCTAAATAACACTCAAAACTGATTTCCGAAGTTATACCACAACCATAAATTTACTAGATCGCAAACACGTATAAGATGCATATGCCATGTACACATGACTGACAGATTCTATCTTGATACGCACATGATATCATAAGCATCAGTTCACACCCAACGAACATACGGATGTCTGATCTAAATATATCGGTGTCATGACTGCCATCAAAGTGTGGATGATAACTCATATATTCACAGTGGTATCTCATGTCGAAGGACCACTATGCTCACTCAACTCGAGAAGATTCCTATTGACGTTGGTGTAACATCTATTATGAAATCTTTAGTGAGTCGATCATTGTTTATCAAATAAAAACCTACATGTCTATACGAGTCTCCTGAGACTCATGGTTCATTGGGATAAACCATCGGACCAAGTCACGATATACGACATGTACTGGTCTCAGTGGATTTTACTAACCGACCCGTGTTAGCAAATATTAACTATGAACTTTATTTAAGGATATACAACTTATAGTGATGCTTCCCAATGTCAATTATAAATTACGTTGTAACTGCGCACTACGTTGTAAATCATAGGGTCTTTGTCTAATATACATGTATCACTAAATCAGATTTAGTTTCAATCTAATCATAATTATATATCTAATCGCAATTAGATCGAATATGTATATAAAAGACAAGAGGTGCTACCATTAAATAAGTAATATTATGGAAAAACGAATTGTTCGTATTTATGAATCAGATATAAATACGATTCAGATTGGCATTTTGAGCTCAACCCTAACATATGCGGTTTTATTTATTGTTTTACCCTAGTTTCAATAAATAGGGTAAATCAGAACCGGACTGGAACCAAATTGGAACTGATTAACAGGTTACCCTATTTAATTGGGTAAGTTTCAATTCCACACGGAACCGAATTGGAACCGATTAATATGGCCAATTTAATTGGGTAGGTTCTAGTTCTATGCGTAACTGAATTGGAACCGATTAATATGGCACTCTATTTAACTGGGTAGGTTTCGGTTCCACTTAGTTAGGAACCGATTTTTTCCGGGTAGGTTCCGGTTCCATGCGGAACTAGAACCGAAACCGATTTTGCTTACCCCTAATATGTCCTATATTTTTTTTTATCTTTTTTCTTTTTTCAAGGTAAAGAGTGGCCAAAGTTTAAATTTAATTTTTTAAGCCACCAGATCCATTGAGGGTATGTACTCCCTTAATTTAATTAAATTCTATAATAATATTTATATTGTCTTAGTGGTAAAGCATTTTGTTTAAGTGATTTGCTACATCTTAGGTTCAAAGTTTGAATCTCACTAGGTGCATTTTCATATTGGTCATGTCTTTTGGTATAAGACTTACTCTGATCTGTGCTGGGAAACTTCTGAAGGCACATGACACAGGTCTCAAAGATTAGTTGAGGTGCACTTATGCTGACCCGAACACATCGGTTACCAAAAAAATAGATTTAAATGAATTTATTGGATAATAATTTGTTTAATTTTCATGATTTAGGTGGATTTAATTGAATGAGTATTCGTTTTATTAGTCTTAAAAATAAATGAATTCGAGTGTATTCGAACTAGATTGTAGTTTTTTTATCGATAAATTGATTTAAAAATACTTTATTGAGGATTCTAAAAATCAATAAACTAAATACCAAAGAATTTTAATGAACTTTTGGTTTTGTATATCTAAAATTGTAAACTTTCAAAAAAATAAAATTATACAAAATCATGAAAGCCAACAAATAAATTTGTCGAGTAGTAAAATTATTTTGGTATTGTAATGACTTTTTTTTTTGGAATAGTATTTATATATAACTTGTTGACGGGTGATTTTCATCTCAGGGGAAATATCGGGATAGTGCTCCCGGGACAATCCTCCTTCAACCTTTAATTTGTTTGGTTATGGGGGGACCAAAGGTAAATTTAGCGGAAAACAAGAAAACACACAAGAAACCGAAAAGAAATGATTTAACTTGGTTCGGTGGAGCTTGTCCAACCTACGTCCACGGTCACAAAGTGGGGTGAGTGGTTCTTTTATTACTTAACCGAGCTCGGCTGACCTATTTTAGCGAAGGTCTAATGAAAACCGAGCAGGCTGTTTCTCGATTTCTAACAAGTTGTGTTAAAATAAAAAATTTGGTAACCCTTACAAATGTGATTGAACTCCCTTTATATACTACTCAATATATGGTGCTGTTCTCGCATCTTCATGACGTCTACCTTGAAGATTTGTAGATATGCAGATTTCCGGTGATTTGACAGGTTCTATTCCTCATTCTGTCATCGCCGAAAGCAAACCATATCCTATGAACTCCTGTCACATCATACAGTAAAAGCACATTGTTATACCCTTTTCATTTAATGATGACAGCCTGTTTGAATTTCAGACGTGAGTAGTTTTGGTAAGGAAAAATCCAGTTACCCTAATCCCACGTCGGTCCTTGAGAGGCCGGTCAGATAACGAGCTGAACTCCTCCCGCCTCTTCCGATCTGACCCAAAATGCCCGATACAACTATCTTGATCCTGAGAGAGGGCAAGTATGAAATGATTTTCCAGACCGTTGTGGTCGGTCTCAGCCCTGATGTGGTCGGCCTCTAAGAGTTGATTCACGCTGTGTTTTCTGGATGAGTGGGTCTTCCCTATTTGCCCTTACCGAACTGTTACAAAGCCTTAATTGTAAAAATCCTCATCAATATCCATACCCTAATTCTCGGTTCCAACGAGTGTACGAGTTGGTGCCGGGAACTATAGAAATCAGAAGTGTGTTAACCGACTGTAAGGTGGCTGGTCCTCAGAATTGTACAAAAGACTGCCAATGTGCCATCTTCAGGTCATCCTCAATGTCTTCGTACGGTCTGTCTTCTAGCCAATGTTAGGTATTCGGTGGGACGTAACCCGAACCTGAGGTGAAAAGATCAATTGGCTCTGGGGAAATGTTGTGTCCACAAACCAAATAGATGGACTCGGTGGGATTCACCCCAACCTCGAGCTGATGAGAATACTTGGGTTTGGGGGAATGTTACGTCCCCAGACCAAAGAAACTGACTCGGTGGGATTCACCACAATCCCGAGATGATGAGAATACTTGGCTTTGGGGGAATATTACGTCCCCAGACCAGAGAAACTGACTCGGTTGGATTCACCCCAACCCCAAGCTGATGGAGCAGAGCATCGGCGGAACGAGTCCAGCCCCGATTTGGTGGAACAATACAGTCTCGACGGAACGAATCCAGCCCCGAGCTGGTGGAACATTACAGTCTCGGCGGAACGAATCCAGCCCCGAGCTGGTGGAACATTTGAGACTTATACGATGGAAAATTTTTGACCTCTGAGGCTCTACGGGTTTTGGCGCGGGCGTCCCCTTGCCAGACTAGCAAAAATAAAAAAAATAGAACAAAGTAAAGTCAACAAAAAGTGGAGGTGACTTAGCACATACTTCATGCAAAAATTCGAAAAGTAAAAACAACAACGCGGGTGCTCCGAGGCAGCGTTCTGCCCGAGGCCTCCAAACCACAATTCTGAACCTTACAATTCAGTGTCCCGGCTAACCAGGCTATAGATACGCTGATCCGGGCGGTCAGGCAAATCCCCACAGGGGACATGGACACCCCGTGCGTGCCTTCCCTAGGTGGTACTCAATGGGACTCACCAGCCAACTCGTAGGGATAGAAACCTCCATAGGTCCGGTTTACCCGAGACTCATGCAATCAAGGGCGTCATTTGGCCGTACCCAAGCTATGTGGTCTGATGGTACTCAGTGGGACTCATCATCCAACTAGTAGGGGCAGAAACATTCCTAGGTCCGATTTACCCGAGACTCATGCAATCAAGGGCGCCATTCGGCCATACCCAAGTCGGGTGGTCTGATGGTACTCAGCGCGACTCACCAACTGACTCGTAGGGGAGAAACGTCCATAGGTCCGGTTTACCCGGGAGCATGATGGTTATTGAGGCAATTAAGCCATCCCCACGTCATCTTTCCGATTGTCTTCAGCGGGACTCTCCAGCCGACCTACATGGGGAGAAACGTCTCTGAGTCCGGTTTACCCGAACTATTCCTAAAAAATGCGAGCCATGAGGTAGTAACGCTCCGGCCTCAAGGGATTGATAATGACACCCGAGAGTGGTGTGCCACGAGGGGTTCACGCGTTTCCCACATGTACTACATCCCTTGATGCGTTATGGATCCTCAAAAGTGAAAGGAACTAGGTCAGAACACTTACACCCGGGGGTTTGTAATGACACCCGGTAGTGGCGTGCCATGGGCTTGGTGGGTCATTTCAAGAGGAGTTTTACAGTGACTTTCTGGTTCTGGCCAACTTTTATAATTACTTGGGGTTTAAAGAAATGAGATTACTGGAAGTACCTTCTCATCATATCGGTGTTCCATAGTTTCTTGAGCCGGGTACCGTCTAGTTGCTCCAAAAGATAGGCACTCGGTCTCACAATCTCCGAAACTTTATATGGTCAATCTGAACATTCTTATTTAGAAACAGGCCATTCTCTGTTTCCATACGGCTGCTTTCATAGCCGACTTCTCTCACTTTTCTTCGGCCAGGTCAAGATGATTCTTGATAAGTTCTTCGTTCTGTTTGGCCTCAAAGTGCTGGACCCGGTGGGTGATCATTCCTATTTCTGCTGGGATAACAGCTTCACACCCATAAGACAAAGAAAATGAAGTCTCTCCCGTGGAATCCTTGTATGTCATCCGGTGCACCCACAATACTTCTGGTAACTCTTCGAACCATAGACCTTTACAAGATATGAGTCGGGCCTTTAAGTTTGCTTTGATCATTTTGTTGGAGGCTTCAACCTGCCCGTTGAACTTGGGATGAGCAGGTGAAGCGAATCTTAAGGTAATTTGAAGATCTTCACATAGTTTCCGGAAGCCTTTACTGTCAAACTATTTCCCATTGTCGGTAATGATATCATGGGGAATCCCGAACCAGCATATGATATTCTTCTTTAGAAAATTCGTATCTCTCTTTTCGGTGATTGTAGTCAAGGGTTCGGCCTCTACTAACTTGGTAAAATAATCGATGGCAACAATAACGTACTTGTCTTGTCCCCGCCCTGCTGGCATCGGTCCGATGATATCCAGTCCCTACTGGGCGAACGACCAGGGGCTTACCAGTGAAGTCAACTGTTCTACCGGCTGATGATGAAGATTGGCATTTTTTGGGCATTCCCTCACACTTTCTTGCCACATTTATTCCGTATTGGTGCATGATCGGCCAATAGAATCTCTGCCTCAATGCCTTATGTGCGATAGACTGCCCCCCCGACGTGACTTCCACAAATACCCCCATGGATCTCCCTGAGCACATAGTCGGCCTCCTCTACCACGAGGCATCTCAAAAGTGGCACCGTATACCCCATCTGGTATAACACTCCTTCTATCAGACAGAATTTTGAGCTTCGGTATCTCAGCTTTCTTGTCTCTTTCTTATCTCTAGGCGTCTCTTTGGTCTCCAAATACTTCATGATCGGGTCCATCCAGGAGGCCTCTTCTCATACTTCAACTTCCATTATATCTGATTTCCCAACACTCATTTCCTGCAGACAAATCAGCGGGATGGTTATGTGCTTCTTCGATTTAATTGAAAATGTCAGCCGAGCTAACGAATATTCTTGATGGTTGCTTTCTTGACTGATTTGTTCGAACTGTACACTTCACATTTCTGCGGCCAGATTCTTCACATTGGCCATATACGCCACTATATTAGGCTCTCTAGCCTGGAACTCACCTTTCAGCTGCTGGATGGCTAGCAGAGAGTCGCTCTTTACAATCACATCTCGGACGCCCACCGTTGTACATAACCTCAAGCCGGCCAAAATGGCCTCATACTCTGCTTCGTTATTGGTGGCCTCAAAATCAAATCTCAAGACATAGACCACCTCTTCGCCGTCACTAATCTGTAACACGACCCCAGCCCCATGACCGACGTAAATACACACGTATAACGCAAGCGCACATATCGTTCAAGTAGTATAAAAATATCGATCCCACGAGGACTTAATATATAATATATTAATTTTATGAGGTCAAATGATTACTAGTATCTAACAGGTTGTTGGATTGATTTGAAATGGTGATGATTCTAAATTTAAAAACAAGTAAATAAAATGATTCACAAGTAGATTTTAAGAAAATTCAATATTAAAAACTATCTAGGGTTGTGATTTCTTCCAATATCATTTTAAAGATGAAGTGATTATTTTATGTTTGTGTAATAAATCGGTTTACTAACCTGAAACACTAAATTATGCAAAAGCCTTTGTCGATGGTCAGACGCAAATACCCAGTTTAACCCAATTGAACCATATGTCTATGTCAACCAAATTATCTGGATTAATTAAGTTTAAGTTCCAATTATGGCTACCCCCGCCCGACAGGTATATGTCTATCATGTAAGGAAATCTATTAAAGGGTTATCTATCCTTAAGGAAGATCGTGGGCTATTAAGTCTAAGGCTGAAACCTAAAATTCATTTGTCAAGTTTATTTTAGATTTACCACATCAATCTTATTAGTGGCCAATTAACAAGACGCATTAAGCTTAAGACTTAATAAGTAAACATTTAAATTACCCAAACTATAATTTAACCACTTATAAACCGGTGATATTGGATTTCATCACAACCCCATATAACTGGCTTAGTTACGACACATATTTACGGGTAGTAAAAAAAACATAAATAAAATAAAAGACATAAAGTAAAATACTGAAAATTAAATACTGAAAAGTAAATGCTGTAATTAAATACTGAAAATTAAATGCTGAAAAGTAAATGCTGAAAGTAAATTACTGAAAAGTAAATTGCTGAAAAATAAATTGCTGAAAGTAAATTATTGAAAAGTAAAAACTGAAAATTAAAGAAAGAAAAGTATTGTGCGTAAAAGTAAATTGCGGAAAGTAAAAACTGAAAAGTAAAGAAAAGAAAGTGCGAAAGCGGAAATTAATTACTGAAAGCTGTAAATAAACAAACAAGATACAATTTTCTTAGTATTCTTAAGGAATTCCTTAGAAGAAAGTATGAATTTTACAAATGAAATGACTTGGTATTTATAAGCAAAATTTTACCTCCATCAAATCATCCACCAAATCAATTATTAATTACTCCACTAATTGCTCCACCAAATCCATTATTAATTGCTCCACTAATCTCTTATCATGTTTGGTGATGATTTGATAAATTTTATTATTTATTTATTAATTTATTTTTTACTTTGAAAATGATTGAAATTGACTTTAATAATTACACACAACACACTTCTGGATGGTTCATCCATTTCGGGCATGAAATCTTCAGAATTCGAAATTATTTTGTATTTAAAAGCTGTATATCTTTGAGTCTTCTTTAATCTGAAACTTGAATAAGCTCAATCTGATATCAGAGTAAAAAGTTATGCCCAAAATACGACAGATGCGCAAAATTGGAATTTCCAAAACTGCACTTCGTCAAAAACGCCATTTCAAGTTTCCAATCTCCAAAATTAAAATATCAAGTCCAATAATTACCCTTATTTGACCCATATTTCGTCCTAAATGATTTCATTGAGATTCGATATTATTTTATCTGCAAAATAAACTAAAACACATCAAAACGTTCATCAAACCCGAGAAACTAAACAAAATATTAAGTTAAAGGGGCGGTAAATATTGATATATTTTCCGCTCATCACCCCACAGCCTTGCGAACTAACAGAGCCATCCACAGATAACTCTCACTTGGTCTCCGAGATCTCCAAAATCTGGGGCCCGATGAACTCGGCCACAAAATTCGCCAGAGCTTGCCCTTCACTGTCGCCCTTGGCAAATATGATATATCGTACTCACTCAACTCCACCGACCACTTTACCAACCAGCCCGAAACTTCCGATTTGTGCAGGATCTGTCTCAAATGGTGGTTGGTATAGACTCTGATAGAATGAGCTTGAAAGTATGGTCTTAGCTTCCTGACAGCAGTAATTAATGACAACGCTACCAGTTCATGGGCCGTATATCTTATCTCCGCATCCAGCTGGGCTTTGTTGATGTAGTATACCAGCCTTTGAGAATCTTATCGGACTCCTGCACCAACACCGAGCTCACAACATATTTAGATACAGCTAAATACAAGAACAAAGTCTCACCAGAGATCGGTTTAGCCAAAAGCAGAGGCTGGGCCAAATATTGCTTGAGCTGTGTGAAGGCTTCCTCGCACTCTTCCGTCCATGTGATGTCCTTATTAATCTTCTTAATCAACTTGAAAAATGGATGACATTTTTCGGTAGCATGGGATATGAGCCGGTTTAGAGCGGCCACCCGACCTGTCAAACTTTACACCTCTTTGACTGTTCTGGTAGACTTCAAATCCAGAAAGGCTTGGATCTTCTGCGGGTTAGCCTATATTCCCCGTGCACTGACCATATAACCCAGAAACTTCCCTGATGCCACTCCAAATGCGCAGTTCTCTGGATTCAATCTCATGATGTGCTTCCTTATCAGATATAAGGTTTCTGTGAGGTTGGCCAGATGACTCTCCGATTTCATAGTCATTGTTATCATGTCATCCACATACACTTGCATGGTTTTTCCGATGAGTGGCTTAAAGATCTTCTTCACCAACCTCTGAAATTTTGCCCCTACATTCTTCAAACCGAAGTGCATCACTCTATAAGAACACAGCCCCTGATCCGTGATGAATGCAGTATTCTCCTCGTCCCCGGGATGTATTTTTACCTGGTTATAACCCGAGAATGCGTCCATGAAACTGAGCAGCCCGTGACATGCAGTTGAATCCACCGGCTGATCTACTTTTGGGAGTGAGAAACTATCGTTCGGACAGGCCTTATTAAGGCCAGTGAAGTCTACACACATCCTTCATTTCCCGTTAGGCTTTTTTTACCAAAACCACGTTCGAAACCCACTCCGGGTACTTTACCTCTCGAATGAACCCTGCCTTTAGCAATCCCTCGATATCGACCGCTATCGCCTCACATCGTTCTTGGTTGAATATTCTTCTTTTTTGTTTGACTGGTTTTTGACTCAGATCCACTGTCAAGTGATGGCTGATAAACTTAGGGTCTATCACGGGCATGTCACTATGGCCCCAAGTGAAGATATCTGAATACTGCTTCAAAAGCTTTAGGAGATCCTTCTTCAGGTTTTCCTCTAAACCTGCTCTTATCTTGATGATTTTTCCTGGACCAAAGAGCTCTACCGACTCCAACTCTTCGGCTGCTCCCAAACGGGCAAACTTCTTGAATCGCACATCTGGACACCCATATGATTCCTCATCCTCCTCCTCCTCCTCATCCTCCATTCTTCTCTTCTTCCGCCGACCCTGCTAAACACAAAGGGTTTCTTTCGAAACGGTGGCAAAGCAACTCCGAGCCACCTTCTGGCTTTCGCATGCAATCCTGATCCCGGCCCGGGTGGGAAATTTCATCTTCAAGTAATAACATGACATGTCGACCGCACTCCCCGGATCAACCAAAATCATGTCTATCTCTGCTCCCCTGTCACTGTTTAATTATCAATGCGTCATTATGCGGAAAACTTACCCCATGTGTATCATCGTCGGTGAACATTATGGGGACCGACCGGTCACTTGGCATACCCTGGGTCTGCCCCACCGACATTATCTCCTATCCTCGGGCCCTGCAGTATTTTTTCTTGACCGGTTCGAGTCTCTGACCAGTGTTCTACCTCCGGTGATGGTATATGTTTGTCTATGCCCTTGCCGCTGCCGGGCCGCCATGGCCCCCTAGTCAATGTACTCATTTAGATAACCATTTTGAGCAAGATTCTCCATCTGCTTTCGCAGATCCTAACAACCTTCTACCGAATGCCCCCTCATATTGTGGTGCACACAGTAATACTTCTCATTCTTCTTCTCC
The DNA here is from genome assembly GCA_019454045.1 of Zanthoxylum bungeanum. Taxonomy (NCBI): domain Eukaryota; kingdom Viridiplantae; phylum Streptophyta; class Magnoliopsida; order Sapindales; family Rutaceae; genus Zanthoxylum; species Zanthoxylum bungeanum. The sequence goes on from SKCR01030221.1 coordinate 116,414, forward strand.
ACTGGGTACTTTCTCAGATCGGGCTCCATCAAAAGGCCCTTACCTTGAATTTCTTTCGTGATCTGAGCTAACGGCTTGTTCAGGGGTGTGTACCATGCTCCTCCGACAACATGGTTTACTTGCACTTGAGCTCTCCTCTCTTGCGGCACATTACTGGGAGATATCGGCCTGAACTCCCTCTGTCTGAGAGGAGGATTCCTCAACTCTCTATCCGGCCTTCATGGCATCTCCGATTTCTGCACTATTTCCTTATGTATCCTTCCATTCCTAGCGGCCTTCTCCTCTTCCTCAATCAGGACAAACTTTCTAGCTAGCTCCAAAACGGTGGCGTAGTCCGGTACGTAGGATCCAACCTCGACCACCAAATTATGGTACATTTCAATAAAATTCTTCAGTGGCTCATCATCCCTCTGTTTTATCAACCTCAACTCTCTCATTGTATTTTTTGGAACACACGCCCATTTGAAATGCCGAATGAACAATTTTTTGAGCTGTGAGAAGCTACTGATGCTTCCTGGAGTCAAACTTCTGAACCACAAAATCGCGGGTCCACCCAGGGTCAAAGGGAACACCTTACAGATGGCTTCTCCCACCATTCCATGTACTTCCATTAGCAAGACAAAACTCTCGATGTGAGACTTAGGATCGGTATGACCTCTATATATATATTCATACACGACATCATGAACCGCCTAGGGAACTCCGCCAATAAGATTTCTCCAGTAAAAAGGAGAGACAATTTCTCCTTCCTGACCATCCCATTTATCGGCCTTCAGATTTTCCTCTCACTTCTTCATTTCTTTTCTAAACCAGGCTTTCATGTGGTTATCGTTATCATCATGTTGCTTCCCCCGAACATCTTCACGCTTGTTGCCCCGATCACGACGTGCACCATGACTGGTCATTTCTCGCTCCCCTCTTCCATATTTCCTACCTTCCCCTTTCTTGGAGCGTGGGCTATTACTTGATGACTCCAACGTTTGTCTCTCTTCTTCTTCCCCCAATATTCTTTCCGTTGGCGGGGCTCTCGCTATCACCACTGACCTTACCCTCTGTGGCTCCCTCCTCCTGGATTTATTGTCACCGCTTAAGTCTACCACTCTTTTCCCTTCCGTTATCTCATTCCTCATCCGACTTGGACCAGCCTCCAACCTCTCATCATTTGCTTTTTCCAGCCTTTCCAGCTTCTCCAACATAGCCTTCATGAGTGTATGGTTCTCCTCTCTATCTTTTCTCATGTTTTCCTCCATCTTTCCCATCCACTTTGTTGCCGAACTCTCCGATGACATATGGTTCCCATCTTCCGCCATCGTCTTACTACGCAAGCTGCTTTTTGTTCTTTCCCCACAGACAGCGCCAACTGTTGACGAGTGATTTTCGTCTCAGGGGCAATATCGGGATAATGCTCCCGGGATAATCCTCCTTCAACATTTAATTTGTTTGGTTATGGGGGGACCAAAGGCAAGTATGAAATGATTTTCCGGACCGTTGTGGTTGGTCTCAGCCCTGACGTGGTCGGCCTCTAAGAGTTGATTCACGCTGTATTTTCTGGATGAGGGGGTTCCCTATTTGCCCTTACCGAACTGTTCCAAAGCCTTAATTGTAAAAATCCCAATCAACATAATATTTGAATAATTTTTTTTATATAAATCTGATTAGTCTTTGTATATCTGAACACCCTTAATAAATTAATGCTCGCCACAAAACCTTTAGTTAGCTTTATTCCTCTTAAGCTTTAATTTGATTTGACTAGGATTACGAATTTACGGGTCCATGTATGATTTTTTTTGAAATCATTGAAAATTTCATCGCCAAACGACTCATTCTGGGTTTGAATGGAGCAGGTAAAATTCCCGACTGTCTCAGGCTCTTACAAAAAACGTACTCTCTGGATTCGAACCCATAACCTCAAGGTTATATTATGAGTCCTACACCACCAAGTCACACCCCACAATAATTTATCTCTTAATACATCAATAATTAATAATAATTTACATTGTTGTTGTTAAATAATTAGTGATTAAGTTATGAGAATAGAATAGAATATAAAAGAATCTCTCACGTCTAAAAACTATAAAAGGAAATAAGTATTTAAATACATTTATTGTATTAATTTGATTCCAATTGATTTGTGGGAATTTTGGAGGGAAACATAAATTTGACTATGAATTAAATAATATATATATAGTCAAAGATATACACTTGGGTCTAAAATCAATTTTTGAATTTCTGTTAACTGTTATATAACGGTTTGATTTACAAGAAAGTATCATTTGCTGATTGATTCAAAAAATAAGTGTTCATTGCCAAAAGTTACGTAAGGTATATAAATACATGTAAAACTCCATGATTCGTAATTATCAAAAATCATTATCTCTTCCTCTAAACTTCTTATATGTTCTTGGGAAAAATTCCAGATTTACTATTTTGAATTTTTAATTAGGCTTTATGGAAATCATAGAGGAATACTACCATAAATCCAACAACACTTATAGTGAGGACATCAATTCATTGAGAATAGTGATTATACTATCAAAGCTAACTTTTTATATTATGTACTTTGTTTTTTTAATTATTCCTAACAGTTATATTAATTATTAATGTTGATTAATTTTTCGTACGTTCAAGTGTTGTCAATCATATTCATATTTGTTTTTTTGTGGGCTTTTGATTCTCCGAATATTCATCAAAATTCTATCAGAAGTCAAAACTCAAATTGACTAGTACTGACAGAAAGGAAAAATAAATAAATATAGGATTGAGATTTTTGGAAACTATTGACTATTGAATCTTATTTTATCTAATTCCATTATTCAAATTAATTGAGATTTCTATTTCAATATAATTTATTTAACTAGCCAATTAGCTATGTCCCTCTCAAGTATGAATGACAATTGGAATGTGTTGTCTTGATCGATGCTCGTATTATCCTCGAATTCTAATCGAAATTTTTATTTGGAATGAAAAATCATCTCAAATTCTAATCGAAACTTTTATTTGGGATAAATTTTCATCTCAGGCCGGGATCCAGATCAAGATTTAGAATTTTCTGCTAACCATACTCTCAAATATGTGAATAATAGAAAATCCTGAATTTTAAACGAGATTCGATCAGGATATCATATCGAGTGAGAGAATTTTTTTATCCTGATTAAAAATTTTGGTTGGAATTAGAGGAAATTTTTTTTGTCATGGATCTCAATATTTTGCCTAAAAAATCATGAATGCGAGATTGTGAACAATTTGGTCTAAAATTCGAGATGAAAAATCATCCCAATTTAAAAATTGATACGAGATTTAACATAATTTTTCATCAAGAATCCGCAATTGAAACGAGACCTAAATGGATAAATTCTATCCATCCTAGTCGATTCCTAACTCTAATGCGGACTCAAGATCTCATCCTTTATTTGTGAACTTAATAAAACGATTGATGTTGACAATTGTTTTTCGTTATAAGGGCAATATGAGAAATTAACCCCTCAAACAAACCTCTCACAATAATGAATTTGTTTGGTTAGTGGAGAACAAAAGCAAACTTAGTAGACAAACAAGATAAATACATGATTTACGTGGTTTGGCGGAGAGTGACTCCAACTTACGTTCATGGGAGAAAGATTGTGTATTTTATTACTGTTCGGGGTCAAGACCGACCCGAGCTACAACGGAGAAATGAACTACCTCAGTGATAATACACCTCGAGTCTTACACTAGCCCTGTATAATTCATTCACTTGGTCAGGTAACCGATCAGTTTTATCTATCTATCACTAGTTTTTAAGCTATTAGCTTTTTTACAAGTTGTGAGATGCGAAATTTACTAACCCTTCAATCTGAATCTTCAACCCCTTTATATAGGCTTCCAAATTTATTATTCCACCGCCAATGATGTCAGCCAATGTCACATTGGTATTATTGTCATCGTAACTCTCCTCAACTACCTTTAAATGCACCAATCAGAATAGTCATTTCACTGTCACTGCATCGACCTATGGCAGCTCTGCTCTACACCGACCTATGACGGCTTTCATGGCTACTTCCATTGAGAACCTAAGATTTTCCCACAGTCATCATTAGTTTTTTCGAAACTTATCCTCTCAACTATGACATGTGTCACATGACTTCAACACTAGTCGGCCTGAGATCCAGTCTTCATTCTTCGAGACGACACCTCGAGGTAGATGATACTATAAAAGCCTTCATTCAGCACTTTCATTCAGGTCGGTTTCATTGTCAAAAACCCTTCGGGTCGGGTTCACCAAACTCTTAAAAAAAAACCAAATCAACATCCTCCAGATAATCGGGTCGGTACACCATGAAGTCGAGTTCCTTCATCAAATCCCTTCTATCTCTCCGGACCCCCTGGACATTTATCATCTATTTTTAACTAAATATAATACTTATTCTATCCCCACTCGATATTTGAATCTAAAACCTCATCAACAATTGATATTCCAAAATTGGGGTGGTTAACAAATTTTCTTTGCCATTAACAAGAAAACCATTAAATGTTAACAACACAAAACACTACGACTTGCACCAAGATGTATTAAATCTTTTGTCCAGAAACTAAACATGTCATTCTAATATTATTATAAGCGTTTGATTGGAGCTTTTATCATAAAATATTAACCACTCCCGAGTAATAAAATATACCTTAATCATAGTATTGGCTAATTAAATGACACATCTTAGGAATCTCAACCTTACCTACGGTTATATAATACAGAAAAAAAACCCCATTATAATTTTATCACTCAAATATATAATAATTTCATTTTACTAATATAAAAACATGTATCGAATTCAACGATAATATTAATAACGTAACGATGCCCTTTTCATTCTTATGTTTATTTGAATGTAATATAAGAATTATTATTTTAGTAGAAATGATTAAGACCCCCTTATTGCATTTAGTAAATATATTATTTATCATGACATGTTTCAAAACTCATTAAAACTCTTACTTGTTAAACAAGATTGTTAATTTTCAATATATTTTATTATTGTATCTTTGATGTAATAAAATTCACCATTGGTAAGTCTCTTAAATTCTCTTGAATTGGTAACATTTTTTCCCCTTTTCATAGTTAAGAGAATGGAGAGATTTTGAAGCTTCATATGCAAATAAAATTTACTCACAACATTTCTTTAATTAAAATTTTCAAATTATTTATTTGATATTGTTCTCTTCCCTTCATCTCTAACTTTCTATATGATCAAAGTTTATTCTCACGTGAAAATAAATATTGCAATTAACAAATTAAATTGTTACATAAATCAACAAATTCGGCCTTTTTGTCTAATATAATACAAGTGATACCTCATTATATAACAACATTTCTATGTAACTTTGCACTTTGTAGGGAGATTTCATACGAGAATAAAATTGGGGGGGTGGGGGGATATGTTCGGTCACACGTTTTCTAAAACGGATAAAATAATATCTTCAATAATAATTAAAAGGATAAATATTTTAAAATATTGAACGTATTAAATAACTTTTATGTCATTTTGCCAAACATATACGGTCTATGTAAAATTTAGAGAGAATTCCTAAAAAGATCAAAACTATTAAAACTCTTCCAATTTAGTTCAAACACAAATGATTCTTATCATTTAGTCTACCTGCATGTAAATATATACGGTAGAGTACTGCTATTTACAAGATTGCTATAAAAAAAAAAAAAAAAAGAAGAAAAACGGAAATTAATAAAAAAAAAAGTTGTTTTTTTCCTTCCAATTTTAATTTTTAAAACTAAACATCTCTAAAAAATATAAAGTATTTCAAGAAAAAAATTACATATTATTGATTTACAAATCATAAACTTTAAAACCGTGATCGATATGTTTCGATAAAAAAAAAAAAGACACTTACATTTATAAGTTATCGGTTAGCCTTTTTCAAATATTCATATCTCATTCATCCGGACTCGAAATCACAATCTGTAAGAAGTTACACACATTCAACATTCACACCTACAACTTTCATAAATAATATCTCCCAAATTATGACTTTTATAATGTCAAAATCAGCTTCAAAATCATTATGGCGCAATAATCACAGGCACACAATCACAGTCAAAGTCACGGTCATAGTCACACAGTCATAATCACGTTCATAGTCACGTGCACACTTACAATTCAATCACGATGTCAGTCACATACATAATTCTTAGTCATATTTTTCAGTTACAATGATAGTTATAATACTATATCATATTTTCGTAGTCACAATACCAGTCACATAAATAATATTCAGTCATATTTTTCAGTTAAAATGACAATTATAAGTACTCAATCACAGTTACAATATCAACCATAATATAATGTTATTTTATGTACTTAAAAATATATTTTAACATGTCAAACCCTTAAGAAAATCGTTGTTCGCGTGGGCAGTTATTTACAAATATAGTTGATATCTAACTTTAAAAAAATCACCATGAACAATGATTTTGAAAAAAAATGTGCAAAATAAAAATAAAATATAATATGAATAGTGATATTTGAACAACTTAATTTATCTCATCAACCCCACTTTTCAATTAAATCCACGTGCTCATCATATATAGACCCGACCACGGTTTCGGTTCTGAATCGAACCAGTAGGAATAGGTAGGTTCCGATTCCGAAATCGAAACTGGATTTGTTCGGTTCGGTTATAGTTCTATCTTAGTCGAACCGAAAAGAACCAGGAGGTTCCATTTCATTTTACACATTTTAAAAAAAAAAAAAAAAAAACATCAGGGAGTAACGGCTAGTTTTAGGGGCAATTTAGGTATCACAAAAATCATCTAAAAATATATGAATATGGGTCATATACTTCATTTTTTTCAACACATCAATTATCAATTCTCTCAATTTTTTTAATTCTCTCATTCTCAATTATCTTATCTTCAATTTCTCATATTGATTTAATTTTACAATTCTTCAATATAAAAAAGTGACAAGCTCATTCGGATAACACTATGTCCAATGTGCAAACCCAATAGAGCGGCTAAAGTATCGATACACGGATAAGAGAAGTTAAGTCTCGATCTTCCGATATTTTCAAAATTCATCTTTATTTAGTCGAAACTGAAAATGAAAGTCCAATATCAATATGCAATTATTGTGATGTATCTTATAAATTTACTGACCGTTATCGCAATATAAAGTTATAAACAAACACTTCGATAGACATACGATGTAAATTTTTTTTTTTAATTTCTTTGAACCTCCCATGAAATGAATAACAACGTTGCAAAAATTGAATACTAATCAGAGGACCAAAATTACGAGACAGTAATTAAAATTATTCGGTGTCCACATTTTATTCCTATTATTATTACAACGTATTCAACAGAGAAAATTTCGATATGGGCAGGCGGCTCTTGTCTGCAAGTAAATAATATATTATATAAGGACAGAATCTGAGTTTGATATAGGAAATATTATTGGTTTTTAATTAAATTTGTTGTTTTTAGTAAGGGTATTTAAGGATTAAATTGTGTTTATTAAACAGTGGGGCTATTGAGATAAATTATTGGGCTGAAATATCAAAACTCTATAATATTATAATAGAGATTAGTAAAATAGTAATAAAAAGATGATGAAAGTCAACTTAAAATTATATTTTGGATTAAATATTAAGAATTTCAAAAAATTAAGATTACTTTTCAAAATTATTAGGAATTTGTTCTTTATAAGAAGTAATCATGATTTTGTTTCTTAATAATTCACCATAAAATTTATGCGTGATAATATTAGTAATAACAACACTTTTAAATTAAGAAAAACATTATTAAATTCACTTTTTTGGCCAAAAGGATTTACGTATATCATAATTTGTTTTGTTTTTTTTTTGGATAATTGCAAAGAATCCATATTATTTCTCTGGTTCATCCTCGAATTTTTTTTTTTAAATGAGAGAAAAATAAAGAACTCTATCTATATATTATATAAAAATTGGTAAATAATTTCATTTTGAGGTTATCCACGTAGGGTTTTTATCTTTGAGACGGTATAAATAAGCAATTATTAATACTTAAAATGAATTATTAATATATAACTCTTCATATTTTTCCTCCAAACTTTTCATTATCCAAAATTATTAATTATTAATACTTTAATTAAATAATATCGTTTCAAATGAAAAATTAATGTTTCAACTTTTTAAATTATTAAATCTCAAATCTTTCATTTTACCAACTCTTTTGAACTCTTCGTTGTCTTAGATTATTAATAATTAAAAGTTTGTTAATTAAATGTGTATTTATTTCAAACGAATTATTAATGTTTAATTTTTCACATTTTTCATTAACTCTCACTTTTTTATTAATAGAAGTTAAAAAATCATAAGTTATATTAAGTTAACTATAAAAGTGTATGATACCTAAGCTTACTAAATCTATACTTGTACTAAAAGATTTATTCTCCACTGATAAAAAGATAAAATGTAATAAGTTAGAAATCATATTTATTAATTTAAGAAAATGTTAAAAAAATTACATTATCTAAATAATTATAATTAAATGCACGATAATAATTGATTTTATTTTTTATATTTAATATATATAATATTTAATGAGATGGGTCGCTCTAGTTATATATCCTACTAAAAATAAAAATTGACGTATAAGAATCACAACAATACAAGCCACAAAAGTAGGCGATAAGAGTTCTGACAATCAGGCCCCACGTGTAACTGAGAATATTATTATATTATCAATCATTTAAAAATAAATCATTGATTAAATAATAAATAAGCTAGATGGCTGTATTTAAGATTCCTAATAGTTTATCCTTTTCTCTAATGAATAAATAGTTTCAAATAGGTCCATGAGTCTATTGGAATGACCAAAATAACCTTATAAATTAACTGTTTACCATCTGGACAGAGAGAAATTCTTTGATATGATATGAAGTAGTACCATTATAGAATACGTGATATTATTATATTATTGTATGTAGGGATGACAACGAATCAAGTATGATACAGAGATATCAATATCTGTATCCACATCATTCAATCAATGAATATGAAAATTGTTCATTAACATTCTAAATGAATTGGGCCATCACGAGCCCCTATGCGGGGCCACACTTAAACAAGTATTTTATCTCTATTTGAACGAGAATATGATACTCATACCCGATCCGTCCAATCATAACGGCCTTCCGCTGCTCATCCTTATGAGATTTTTACCATCCCTAATTATATGGGTAACGTGATATTATTATTATATAATATAAATTTGTTTTAAGAGTTTTTTCTTATCATATAGTAAATTTTTGATTAGTCCCTATATTTTAGGTTAAATATCCGTTTAATCTATATATTTTGAAAAATCTCTAAAAAAATCCTTACAGTTAATTGTGTTACAATTAAAAGTCATTTTTCTTGAGCTTTTACAATAAAAATAAAACATAATACATTTTCTATCGTAAATAATATTATTATAAAATCTTTGAAAAAATAACTTTTAATTATAACAAAATTAACAATAAGATGTCTTCAGATGATTTTTAAAATATAAGGACTAGACAATTAACTAGCCCAAATTATAAGGATTGAATGGGCATTTACTTGCTTAGCAAATGAGGTTTGTTTTGTTTTTTTTTTTTTTGTTTTTTTTTTTTTGTTTTGTTGTAACAAAGAAAAAACTTATCATTACTTTGAAGAGGTGAGAATACACCTAATTTTGAATAAAAGTTGTCTTTCCAAATAATAGGGTAACAAACGTTGATTGCCACTTTCGCTAGAACGTGGGCAATAACGTTGCAAAAACGGGAAGCATAGTAAACAAAATGTCTATCTAACCTAGTCAGCTTATCAATTATATCATTAATGATCTATACAATTTTTGTCAACGTGTCATTCCTGTTATAAATCAAATCGACAGCCTGAATGCAGTCAGTTTCCACCACCAAGTGACGCAAATCCAAATCTTCCGCAACTTGGAAGCCAAACTTGACGGCTTCGGCTTCCCCAACTTGAACATCCCCATTGAACTCAATATTCTTAATCGCTGCACACAAGACAGCCCCCGCAAATGAGGGGTTTTTAGACTTCAGTTAAGGAGTTGACGGGTTACGGAGTTACCCAGTTAGGGACCTATCTGGCATACATAGACAAACTATGACATTATTATGTTAATACATAAACAATAGGGGTCCTGATGTAATTACTCATCTTGTTTATTATTGTACTCTTAAATCAGAATGATTAAGAAAATACAAGTTGTCGAGTATAAATTTATCACTAGTATTATGAATAAAAAAAAAATGCTTCTTTCTTCTCTATCTCTAGAGATTTGGCATAAACTCATGAAAGACAGAAGGCTGTTGCTTCATTAAAGAAAGAAAGAGCCAAAGCATACTGACACAGCAATAGGCTCTCGCTGTACTCCGTTTTTTTTTTTTTTTTAAATAAATAGAAGAATTTTTTTTTTCCCGAAAAAAAAAAATCCGACTTCGGTTCTGCTTATCTCTGGTTTTTGCGTAATTGGTTTATCAAATCATATGTGATTTTTACTGGGTTTTTGATCTTGTGGTGGAAATTAAGCTGACCCCACTTGAAATTTTCTGATGTGTTTCTTGTAAAAACTTTTGGCTGTTTTATTCATTAGAGGTTTTGTTCTTTTTTTGTTTCATTTATTGTCTATCTTCAATTGGATTGCTGTGTTTTGTTGGGATTTTCTTTTTCTTTTTTACTTTTGAAGAATTAGCTTTTAAAAAAAATTATTGAATTAAAGCGTCAAATTATAATTTTGGTTAATTTTCAGATTGTTTCAGTAATCATTTCTTTGCGTTTCAAGATTGTTTTGGTTCGTTTTCAGCTTGTTTAGTAATCTTTCTTTTCCCTTTTTACTTTTTGGTGAATGTCAATTCTTTGCTCAGTCCATCTGCAAGTCGAATGTAAAAAAAGTTCTGACTTTTGATAATTTGGATTTCACTCTCAGTTTTATCTTAAATTGATAGAGTTTTGACACGACTGTCCCAATTCAATTGTCAATTTTGGTTAATTTCTGGGTTTTCGTTTCAGAGTTGGATTGTATGAATTTCAAATAAAATTTAAAATTGAGTTGAAGTTTTTTCTTCTTATTTCAAGTAGCTTTAGTGGTAAGATTTTGAAAGTTGGTTAATCTGAATAGCGTTGTGGGTTTAATCTGTAAGCAAACAATTTGAGCTGAGTTTGAGATTGAGAATGGCTGCTAGAGTGGAGACTGATGAAGGCAGTGAGACTAACAAGGGCAGTATGTGGGTCTTGGATCAAAAGTTTGATCAGCCCATGGATGAAGAGGCTGGCAGGCTTCGAAGTATGTACCGAGAAAAGGTATCCTTTTAACAATCTAATGAACCTAATCAGTTGTTCTTCATCAAAATTACTTCACTATTTGCTTGGTGGCTTATTATCTTATTGGAAACTTCAATGGATGGACTCTTAATAAATCCTTTGGATTTGTTGAGTTTCTATTGGTTTGACTTGCACTATTGTATATTGTATGAGTGATGTGCTAAATGGTTTGAGGAATTGTATGAGATGAGATTTATGATGTATGCTCTTATGCTCCAGATTTGTTCTTTTGCTAACATAAGTTTGAATTGTACAGAAGTTCTCGTCTTTATTGCTTCTGCGGCTTGCTTTCCAGAGTCTTGGAGTTGTATATGGAGACTTGGGAACTTCTCCCTTGTATGTCTTCTACAATACATTTCCTCATGGAATCAATGATCCAGAGGATATAATTGGAGCTCTTTCACTGATTATATACTCTCTTACTCTTATCCCGCTCCTCAAGTATGTTTTTATTGTGTGCAAAGCAAATGACAATGGTCAAGGTAATTTGGTATCAATGACTTATTCTGATGACATAAATTTCTGATAATAAAAGCATGTGTTTGTGCTGCATTTCCTTTATGGTGCTGATAAAAAGTAGTTTCTTCTTTTGATGCTGATGAGTTATAATTGGACAATTCAGGTGGAACATTTGCTCTGTATTCATTGCTTTGTCGACATGCAAAAGTAAAAACTATTCCTAACCAACACCGTACTGATGAGGAGCTCACAACATACAGCCGTTCTACCTTTCATGAAAGTCATTTGCTGCAAAAACTAAGAGATGGTTGGAGAGCCGACCATTCAGGAAAAATGCTCTTCTTATGCTTGTCCTTGTTGGCACTTGCATGGTGATTGGTGATGGCATTCTTACCCCAGCTATTTCAGGTATACCTTCTATCATGGTTGAACTTAGGGGTGAATAAGAATTCGGGTCAAAAGCCAACCCGGACCAACCCGTTCGGATTTGAGAAATATAAATTATGATTTCGGGTCAGCCCGACCCGCAAAATTCAGTTCGGATCGCTGGTTTAGTGTAAAAAATCGGGTTTGACCTGACCCGATTTTAATTATTTTTAACTTTGAAGTTGTCAAGGTTCAAACCCGGCACCATTCTCATACTAACCTAACAATCTTCCATTTGAGCTACACGTGCATCATCAAATTTGTACCATTAAAAATATATATTACATATTATTCTGACCCGTTGACCCGCGCCGATTCGACCCAATGACCCCACCTGCTCGGATTACTCTTATAAATTTTGGGTTTTGGGTCTACATTACCCGATGACCTATCCCGCTCAGGTTTAATAAAATTGAAAAAAACCCCAATCCAACCCGTGAACACCCCTACTTGAACTCATAGAGCCTTTCATATATTCGTGTGTGAAACATCGATCCAGAATATGTGTGATGAAGCAGGCCATCATCGTTCCTGAAATTAGTGAATGAGATAAAAGAATGAAGATGGAAAGTGTCAAGAGTGTCAGCCTTGGAAAGATCTATTTTCACATGATGTTGCACAGTATTTGATTTTATATTCTCTGATTTTTTATGTTTCATATCTGACAATGTTTTCATTTGTATTCAAGCATGCCATGTTACTTTACACCGATACAAAAATATAAACATGCTGCTGTTTCTCAAATGCTTTTGGTCAGCTTTCGTTTATGGTTCCTTTTGAATAAGCTATTTCACATCTATTCAGTTTGGTTCGATGAGGATATGATAATTCCCTTTATTATTGGTTTTTTGTACTGTTCTACATTTAGCTTGTGCCATCTACTTGCTGTTTCCGTTCTATGATCATCTATGAATGATTTTATTGTAATTTAAGTTTTAATATTGCTTCTTAAACTTGCTAGTCTGATTACTTATGAAAATGTGTAATTGTATCTCTGGCAGTTCTTTCAGCTGCTGGTGGAATCAAGGTGGACCACCCTCATATGAGTAATGGTATCTCCCCACTCTTTCAGTGTGAAACTTTAATTCTTTTCTTCCCCATATCTGCAACTTTTTATGCTTTTTAAACTTTTTTTGATGGCTTGAAATTTTCAAGTATGTAACAGTAACACTTAACTTCATTTCTTTGATTCAGGTGTAGTTGTGCTTGTTGCTGTTGTTATATTAGTAGGTTTGTTTAGTATGCAACATTATGGTACAGATAAGGTTGGATGGCTCTTTGCCCCAATTGTGCTTCTTTGGTTTCTCTTAATTGGAGGTATTGGCATGCTCAACATCTGGAAATATGATAGCAGTGTTTTGAAAGCATTTTATCCGGTGTATATATACCGATATTTTAGGAAGGGAGGAAGAGATGGTTGGACCTCCCTTGGAGGTATCATGCTTAGTATAACAGGTAAAGTTGTTATATTCTCAGTGGTCCAAATTTACTTTACAATTTTGTTTATTCTTAACTTTTGCATATTCAAAGTTTTTTTTTTTTAATTTATATTAAATAGTGCGAAATTCTTTGACAAAGTTGACGACTTGTTTTCACTTATTACAGGGACTGAAGCACTTTTTGCCGATCTAGCTCATTTTCCAGTTTCAGCTATACAGATTGCATTCACGGTGGTTGTGTTTCCTTGCCTTCTTTTAGCCTATTCTGGACAAGCTGCCTACCTTATGAATCACCAGGATCATGTGGTTGATGCCTTCTATCGTTCTATTCCAGGTTTGTTATTATCTTTAGTTTTTAATCATCAATTCATCATTACTTTCTGAATCACGGGACTATTTTTAGGAAAATGACGGAAAGTAATTGGTTTGAGAGGCTAGTAATTTTGCAATGGATGCTGATAATTTCTACTCTGCAGAGAGCATATACTGGCCCGTTTTTATCGTTGCAACTGCAGCTGCTATAGTTGCAAGTCAGGCTACTATATCTGCAACATTTTCAATAATCAAGCAGGCTCTTGCACTTGGCTGTTTCCCAAGAGTTAAAGTTGTGCATACATCAAAGAAATTCCTTGGTCAGATATATATTCCTGATATCAATTGGATCCTTATGATTCTCTGTATCGCCGTAACTGCTGGTTTCAAAAATCAGAGCCAAATTGGAAATGCTTATGGTAAGCTTATCCTCCATTTAATGTTTTTTAGTCTATTCCTTTCGTCTTTCAATCTGGTGAAATTCGTGTGGCAGGAGGATACTCATATGGACTAACAGCAATAATACCAAACTGTGGTGCATTTTAGATTATAACAATATTCTCCTCTTACCGATGTTCAAATATAGAAAAAAAAATGCATGTATAAAATACCTTGTGGTTTGCCAATTGCTGTATTCAACCTCCTAGTATCTACTTGTTAATATGCTTCTTTCGGTCTTGTGTGAATAAGTTTCTGTCCACCATCCCATTTTAGTGGTGAAGCACGTTGAATGTTCCTGTCTCCTTGGATGCCTTGATTTTTTACAAATTTTGGAGGACTATACAATTTGATATCTAATAATCCATTTATTCTTCAACTGTATATGTTGAGTGAGAAATCAATGTATTTCAACTTCATATTATATAATAACTTAAAGTTTTGCCTTAGGTTTGGTGTCAAAATGGTAGTGCTACTGAAATGGGTTGGGCTTGGATTAGGTTTGAAAGGAGTAGTTCAAATTCCAATCTGTTCTCTGAGTTGAAGCAATTTGAGCTTAGCTTCATAATAACTAATTGTAAAATGTCATATGAAAAGTTTGGTCTATGGCTTTCGAGTAGTAACGAGTCTAATGACTGATAATGGACATAACATACACAGGTAAGTTTCATGTTTCATAGCATATCATTATATCATAAAATTTCTCGATCACAACATATCGTTTTTTGTAATGTCAAAATGTAGAATATTTTGTCCATTTTCAGTTTCCTTTTCTTCTCTTGAAGGTTCTTTCTTTCCCCAAAGAATTTTCTTCTTAAGTGCATGATTGCATAGTGAATTAATAACTTATTGTTTCTTATGACATTATTTAACGACCAAGTCCACACACTCTCAAGCAGAATGCTGAATAGGAGGCAAAACTAGTTTATTTATATTTTTCCTTGTGTTTTCCAACAATTTTTCTTGGGCTTCTGCATTTAAGTTTTGCCTCGGAAATAGTATTTCATTTTTTATTTAACTGCATAAATTATTGTGTTGTAACAGGGACAGCAGTTGTCATAGTCATGTTGGCAACTACTTTGCTGATGACTCTAATCATGATACTGGTGTGGCGCTGTCATTGGATTCTCGTGCTAATCTTCACAGTACTATCACTGGTTGTGGAATGCACATATTTTTCTGCCGTACTCTTCAAGGTTGATCAAGGTGGCTGGGTTCCCCTTGTAATTGCAGCAGCTTTTCTAGTGATCATGTATGTTTGGCATTATGGTACTGTGAAACGTTATGAGTTTGAGATGCATAGCAAGGTTTCAATGGCATGGATTCTCGGGCTTGGCCCCAGCCTAGGACTGGTCCGAGTCCCTGGCATAGGACTTGTGTACACAGAGCTAGCAAGTGGAGTGCCCCACATCTTTTCTCATTTCATCACAAATCTACCAGCCATCCATTCTGTTGTCGTTTTTGTTTGTGTTAAGTACCTACCTGTTTACACAGTCCCGGAAGAAGAAAGGTTCCTTGTAAAGCGGATCGGACCCAAGAATTTCCACATGTTCCGTTGCGTTGCAAGGTATGGCTATAAAGACCTGCATAAGAAAGACGAGGATTTTGAGAAAAAGCTTTTTGATAATCTCTTCATGTTCGTCCGGCTTGAAGCCATGATGGAGGGCTGTTCTGATTCAGATGAATATAGTTTATATGGCCAGCTAACTCAGCAGTCGAGAGATGGCCTGCTGAATAATAATGGAAACTCGACTTCCCCAGATCAAGATCTAACAATGTCATCTGTCGACTCTATTGTGCCTGTGAAATCGCCGTTGTGTGTAAATAATACAGTAATGTCATCCAGTCAAATGAGCAGCCATACTGAGGCTGATGAGTTGGAATTTTTGAATAGTTGTAGGGATGCTGGAGTTGTGCACATACTGGGAAATACAGTGGTTAGAGCAAGGAGGGATTCAAAGTTCTACAAAAAGATAGCTGTCGATTACATATATGCATTCCTTAGGAAGATTTGCAGAGAGAATAGTGTAATCTTCAATGTTCCTCATGAGAGTCTGCTGAATGTTGGACAGATTTTTTATGTGTAATTTTTTTGGGGGTAGTAATTTGTGTTGGTTGGTTGTGTCAATTATATTTGATGATTGAAAAGCACTCTGGTTGATATTTCACACATCCTCAGTCCTATATAGTTTGGGATATTGGATAGTGGTGGTTACCCTGGTTAGGGAGCCATTTGATATAAATGAAAAACTTATGCCTTACCTAATAAATTATATGAGTAGGTGGGTCCATCTGTTATTACCCCAAAACAAAATTGATGATACACGACATTGGGCAACGGTTTAAAAAAACACACACACACACGTGTATGTTTTATGTTACTCCCGCCAAAAACAACAGAATAAATTAAAATAAAATAATAAACGGTTAAGGTAGTTATAACGAGGAGAGTGAAGGCCATTCACTTGGATGATGTACGAGGAATAATAAAACATGTGAAACCATACAACCAACATAGGATGTTTGTGTTGGCAAGCCATTCAAGAAGCTCATATTTCAGTTCGGTAATGAATCAACAAGCATCTCATCAAAACCACTGAAATGTCATGTTACCAACTGCATGCCCCCTTGAAGACTAATTGAAGAAGAAGTCAAGCCAGCTTTAGGTGAAGCTTGACTTCTTCATGCATGAAACCAAAATACTTTTGGTGGAAAGCTTCCATCACCATGAATTAAGGAGTGATGAGTGACAGAAAATCATGGGAGAATAGTAACCATTTTGTGCTTTAAATACTGAGCCTTGTTTTAGGTTCAAAGCATCCCAGAGAGTGTGTATACATAGAGAGAAAATGAGGCTTTTTTTTTTTTTTTTTTTTTTTTTTTTTTTGTATTAAGTTTTATTTTTTTGTAAACTTGTAGTTTATATTCTTGAAAGTAATAGAACGATTCGGTTTTTCCTCAAATACTCTCTAAAGTTATCAGTGAATCACAACAAGTGGAATCGGAGCTTCGGTTCTTCTTTGGGGTCGTAAAACCGAAAAACAGAGCTTCCGTTCGGGAAACTGGTTCCGAAAAAGTTGTCAAAAATCAAATTTGAGGGTACCATCAGCTAGTTCACGTCGAGACGAGCTCGGTGGTATTTTCCAGCGACCGATCCGACAACCAGAGATGTTGAACACGCGCCGGCGCGTCACGCCCACGCGCTTTCAGAGGTTGAAGACGAGCCACATCAACTTCCACGTCAACGCCCAGTCAGCGCCACACAATCTGCCACGTCAGTGCACCTGCCACGTCAGCCTGCCACATCAGCGCCATGTGTCAGCCATGTCAGCAAACCTGGCCCACTTTGCCACGTCAGCATCCACGCCAGCAACATGGTAAATTTCATTTAGCCTCCTGAAGTTTGGAAATTTATAGTTTTGCCCCAGAACTTTTAGGAATTTACAAATCAGCTCATGTGTCGGATTTAGACCAACGAAATGTCTATTCCATTCCACCATTTTCGACCGTTCCGGACACAAACGGTGACCTCCGATTTGTGAAATTCAGCCCCAATTTTAACCTATTTTCATTTTAACTTTAAAACTTAAAATGAAAATGGAAGATTAATAATCTTCTGGTGCAATGATTAAACTGGCTGCAACTAATTACTACTCCCTCTGGAGACCTCGGATGATAGATTTTTTTGCATTGCAAAGATTTGTTTGATGTCATCGAGTTGAGAGAGTGAAACCAGAATCTATTAAAGATTATGATCGGAACAAACTCAATAATAGAACTTTGGGTCAGATTAGGCAGTGGATCGGCCATAATGTCTTCCACCACGTAGCACATGATACAAATGCTTATGAAATGTGGAGGAAATTGGAAGACATGTTCCAAGCTAAAAAAGCTCGGAATAAAGCCTTTATCATGAGGCGTTTGGTGAACTTGAAGCTACGGAGTGGAACTTCCATTGCAGAATACACCAATGAATTCCAGAGCCTGGTGAACCAGTTGTCTGCAGTAGACATGCAACTGGCTGACGAAGTTCAAGCCCTCTTGCTACTCAGTTCTCTTCCTGATAGTTAGGAGACTCTGGTGGTTACTCTCAGCAACTCAGCTCCAGGAGGCAAATTATCATGCCTATGGTAAAAGACGCTATGTCAAATGAAGAAGCCAGAAGAAAAAACGTGAGCTCAGATCAAACAGAAGCCCTTGTCTCGGAGCAACGAGGAAGACAACATGATAAAAATCAAGGTGTGAGGAGAGTCAGAAGCAAAAATAGAGGCAAATCCAAGGACGGGAAAAAGACATACAAGTGCTTCCAATGTGGCATAGAAGGCCACTTGAAGAAAAATTACTGGAAACTGCAACGGGAGCAGAGACAAGGCAATAACCAGCCGAAGAAGAATGATACGGAGACACTAGTAGTTACCACAATAGATGTAGCTATATACTCCGGCCAGGAAGAGAGCATGCCTTCACACCGCAACTCAGGATGTCGAGAAGGTGGTAAATACTGCAGCATCCTCCTACCACGTCACTTCTCACATGGATTTCTTCACAACATACAAAGTAGGAGACTTTGGAGCAGTGAAGATGGGGAATACCAGTTCTTCTCAGATAATGGGAATTGGTGAAATACAGTTGCGGACAAACGCATGGTATACGATAACCCTGAATGAGGTCAGACATGTTCCAGAATTTCGGCTCAACTTACTCTCGGGGGTAGCCCTTGACAAACATGGCTATGCTATTTACTTCAGTAATGACACTTGAAGGATGATAAAAGGTATCATGGTCATCGCCCGAGGACACATCTGTTAAAACCTTATACAAGACTCATTTGAAGATATGTGCAGAAAGTCTCAATGTAGCTGAACCAGAGGCTTCTCAGAATCTGTGGCACTAGAGACTCGATCACATGAGTGAAATGGGGTTGTCTACCTTGACAAAGAAGGATCTAATCACTGTCTCCAAAAATGCTGCTCTAGATCCTTGCAATCACACTGTCTATTCGGTAAGCAACATAGAGTCTATTTCAATAGCTCTTCTACAAGAAAATCAGAGTTACTCAGTCTGGTGTACTCTGATGTATGTGGTCCCTTGGAGGTAAATTCACTATGCGGTAATAAATATTTTCTGGCTTTCATTGACGATGCTTCTCGGAAAGTATGGGTGTATTTTCTGAAATCAAAGGATCAGGTCCTGGATTATTTCAAACTGTTCTATGCCATGGTCGAGCGTGAAATATGTAAGAAACTGAAGTGCATTCGCACAGACAATGGAGGCGAATACACTTCCAGGGAGGTCGATGCCTACTGCGGAAACCACGATATTCGACACGAGAGGACTGTTCCACACACCCCACAACACAATGGTGTCGCTGAAGGATGAACCACACCATTATGGAGAAAGTCAAAAACATGATCAGCATGGCTAAGCTGCCAAAAGCCATTCTGGGGAGAAGCTGTTCATGCCGCCTACTACCTGATCAATAGATCACCATCTGTACCGTTGAATTTCGAGATTCCAGAGAAATTATGGTCTGGTAAGAATCCCTCATATTCTCACCTCATAATATTTGGATGTTTAGCCGTTGCACACGTATCCAAGGAGCTCAGGCAGAAGCTCGATGCAAGGACTACTCCATGCATCTTCATAGGCTATGGAGACGAGGAATTTGGATACAGGCTATGAGACCCGAAGGAAAGGAATGTCATCAGAAGCAGGGATGTAGTGTTTCTCGAAGACCGGACAATAGAAGACATTGAAAAGCCGAAGATGTCTTCTAAATCCAATGCCAACAATACCGATGCAAATCCAGACACAACCAGCACCAACACCAGTGGCCACAGATGATGATGGGGTGCAAGACATACCATAAGCAGAACAAGAGGAGGAATGAGGTATTGAGCAGGGGGAGCTGCAACCTGCTCCATCAGAGGCTTCAGGATCATCCACAGATCCGGATGACACTAGACAGCCAAAACCTCCAGTACGAAGATCTGAGAGAGGTGGGATTCCATCAGCCAGATACTCAGGATTATAATATATTCTGCTTACTGACGAGGGGGAGCCAGAAACCTTCAACGAAGCTGTATCTTATAAAGACAAAAACAAATGGTTGCACGCGCAATGCAGGATAAATGGAATCTCTGCAGAAAAACAACACTTATGAGATAGTCAAGCTCCCACATGGAATGAAGGCACTGAAGAACAAATGGGTGTTCAAGCTCAAAAAAGATGGCAGCGGAAAAGTGGTGAAACACAAAGCTCGACTAGTAGTCAAATGATTCCTATAGAAAAAGGGAATTGACTTTGATGAGATTTTTTCACCAGTGGTAAAAATGGCTTCAATCCGAGTCATCCTAGGATTGGTAGCCATATTGAACTTAGAGCTTGAACAGATGGATGTCAAAACATCATTTCTTCATGGTGATCTGAATGAAGAAATCTACATGGAGCAGCCAGAAGGATTCAAGGTTTCAGGAAAAGAAAACCTTATTTGCAAGCTGAAAAAGAGCTTGTACGGGCTCAAGCAAACACCGAGACATTGGTACAAGAAGTTTGACTCATTCATGGTGGGTCAAGGATACAAAAGAACTGCAGCATACCAGTGTGTATACATTCAGAGGTTTCCAGATGGAAATTTCGTTGCTCTTCTACTGTATGTAGATGACATGTTGATTGTTGGACAAGAAGCAGCGAAGATTAACCAGCTGAAGAAGGAACTCTCCAAGTCTTTTGACATGAAAGACTTATGACCAGCTCAACAGATTTTAGGAATGGAGATTGTTCGTGATAGACAGAACAAGAAGTTATGGCTTTCACAGGAGAGGTATATTGAACGGATAATCATGAGATTCGATATATAGAAAGCCAAATCAGTCAGCGTTCCGCTAGCGCACCATTTCAAATTGAGCAATAGTTCGTGTCCCTCATCCAAGAAAGAGATAGAGGAAATGTCAGCAATATCATATTCTTCAGCTGTTGGAAGTCTGATGTATACAATGGTTTGTACCAGGCCAGATATTGCACACGCAGTGGGTGTAGTGAGCCGTTTTCTCTCTAACCCTGGAAAGCAACACTGTGAGGCAGTCAAATGGATTCTCAGGTACCTCAAGGGTACATCAAAGTTTCGTCTGTGTTACGGGGGAGCTGATCCGATCTTGGAAGGCTATACAGATTCAGATATGGCAGATGATCTTGATGGTAGGAAATCTACATCAGGATTCATCTACACTTTTGCAGGGGGAGCTGTGTCATGGCAGTCAAGATTGTTGAGTGTGTATTGCATTATCCACAACAGAAGCTGAGTACATCGCTATAGCCGAGGCATGAAAGAAAATGTTGTGGCTAAAGCATTTTCTCCAAGAGTTAGGGATCAAGCAGACAGATTACAAGATACATTGTGACAGTCAGAGTGCTCTGGACTTGAGCAAAAACTCAATGTATCATTCCCAAACAAAACACATTGATATTCGCTATCATTGGATACGCGAGGTGATGGATCAACAACTGCTGAGACTAGTGAAGATCTATACAGATGAGAATCCAGCCGACATGTTAACAAATGTGGTTACTCGGACAAGCTAGAGTTGTGCAGAGACATAGCTGGGATAGCTGTCAGATGATGATTGTTTCGGATGCAGCTGGAGGGGGAGGATTGTAATGGATCCAGCAAGCATCTCATCAAAACCACTGAAATGTCCTGCTACCAACTGCATGGCCCCCTTGAAGACTAATTGAAGAAGAAGCCAAGCCAACTTTAAGTGTAGCTTGACTTCTTCATGCATGAAACCAAAATACTTTTGGTGGAAAACTTCCATCACCATGAATCAAGGAGTGATGAGTGGCAGAAAATCAGGGGAGAATAGTAACCATTTTGTGCTATAATACTGAGCCTTATTTTAGGTTCAAGGCATCCCATAGAGTGTGTATACATAGAGAGAAAGTGAGATTTTTTTTTTTGTATTAAGTTTCATTTTGTAAACTTGTAGTTTCTATTCTTGAAAGTAATAGAACGATTCAGTTTTTCCTCAAATATTCTCTAAAGTGATCAGTGAATCACTACAAGTTCATATTTACATCTCAGACTCTTATTTCTCTATTTTGAATCCTTCATATGTATGTCTCATTTTGTTCACTTCTTGTTTAAGCTATTTTTGTTTCTTGAATTTCTTTTTATGGGTTTTTTTGCAACCTTATATGATATTGATGTACGTGAATTTTCAATTTTTTTTTTATTTGGGGTTGTAAGGAATTTGTATGATCTCTCTTCTTCACATTGACTGATTTGTTGTTTTTGTGGCAGCTTCGATTGTTTGTTTCTATAACCCATCTAAAATGTTACAGGCTTTCGTTTGGATGGGAAAACGAATGGAATTTGTATCGAATCTTAAATGAATCGAATCAAAATGTGATGAATTCATATTCGATTCGTTTATTAAATGAATCCTAATATCAGGATTCGTATTCGATTAATTTATTAAACGAATCGAATACGAATATTCGTTTAGTCATAATATTATTCAATAACATAATTTATCATAATTTATTTACATTATTTTTTCTTAAATATATACATATGAAATATGTAATTAATATATTTAATAAAAATACATCATCAAATATCAACAATATTATTTTTTCTATGATAATTAACCATAATTTCTTTAATCTTAATTGAAAAATAACATTAACTGGTAAAAGAAAATAATAAAACGAATCATAAACGAATAAATGAATTAATGAGCTTAAATTCGTATTCAATTCGTTTAATAAATGAATCAAATCGAATTGAGCTATTTATTAAACGAATCCAATTTTTCAAACTTGTATTCGCTTTAAAGCGAATTGAATCGAACGAACCCAAATTACCACCCCTAAATGTGCCTAACATATCTTGTTTCTCTAGCTCCTGATAATTGGTTTTTCGGTTAGTGGGATTTAGGTCGTATCCGGTGCATATGGCTCTCGCTAAGGTCCCACTATAAACTGGTTTAGGAAAATGGCTTTCTCCACTGAATACCAGTGAAGGTTAAATGAAAATTAAGAGGATTTTTATAATTTTAATTACTTCAGGAGTTCATAGGAGGATTTTTATGAAGTTCATAATCTGAGAAATTTGATATTGTATTTGTTTAGGAAGCTGTGGATTCTGCTACACAGGTAAAGATAAGAGAGTTAGTCACAGTCGGAGGGAGGGATAAATTGGTCAAATTGGCAGTATCATTTGAGGCAGGCAGGAGTGAAGAGTGATGAAGACACTGATAGAAAAGGCAGAGTATGTGTTGCGAATCAGAAGTTTGATTCGCTTGGTGATGAAGAGGCTGACAACGTAAACGGGAAAAAAGTATGATGAATCTGTTAGAATTTATTTGCAATTAGACCTTTAACACAAGAACTTAGAATACAATGTAATGAATTAATCGGATGATTCAGGAAGCGTACCTGATTTATAATTCATATCTGCAGCGAAAATTTCTGTAAATGTAAATCTGTTGAAATTTTTTTACACTGAGAAGATCACCATCTACTCCCCACTTTTTGATAGTGAGAAACTTACTCGCCTTTATTAAGCTTTTCTTATGCCTTATTATTATTCAAGCTTTAAACTTCTCTCTCCCTTATTTTCACTCTCGGCAATTGCTAATTCAGTACAATGAACTTCACATGCTTTGACTTCTTTTATAATACATTAGTCAGGAAATGAGATTTGATGCGAGGTTTATCCTAATGCTTTACATCAAATCTCAATTAATGTATATAATAATGCAAAAGAGTGATTTGATGTAAAGCTTAACTTTATGCTTTATATCAAATCAATGATTAATAATAGAGAGAGGAGATTAATAAATCAAGCCAGCTTATAGAGTGAGTTATGTAGGAGAGTGAGGGTGAGTGAGACCTTTGCTCACAAATTTATGGAGTGTAATGGGTTCACCCATCAAAAGCCCATAACAAATTCAGAGCCCGTTCTAATGTCCACACATTAAATAATATAAAGTGCAGCCCACTTTATTAGATCAGAAAATTGAGCTTCACAATTTCTGTTACAAAACCAATTATCTTAGCACTTTATTAAAACATGTATCACAATTAATATAAGCCCATAATTAGAATAAAATATTCTAACAGAATCTGCTTTCAAAACCATTAAATGAATCTACATGGTATTTCAGTAGAATATACTTTGAAACTCTTTTAATCCAATTGATTTTGTTGTTTATGGTTAGCTAATATATAACTAACATGCCCCTTAGTGGTTTGGTGGCAAAAAGTTTAGGATTTGATTGTCAGGCCCTGAGTTCGAGTCCATGGGTGTATTTCTTATAAGAGTCTGGGTCAATCGAAGATTATATCTGTTTCGCTTAACCCCGATCGACTGGTTTGACGGCGGGATTTCCAACGTTCCCAAAGAAAAAAATGTAACTAACAGAAAAATCGTAGAAATGAGTGGTTGCAGTTGTTGGATGCAAATCTTCTTTACTATAATTTCAATTTTGCAAATGTGCAATATTAATGGAGTAATTGCAAGCCATATGAGATGTTCATGGCCATTTTAGTAACAAGATCCTGAGGACACTGTAATTATTTATCTGATGCTCCAATTTGTTCACTTTACTTATTGAGTTTTGTTTCCTTCAGAGAATATCAGCACTATTTCTTCTTCGGTTTGCATTCAAGCACCTTGGAGTGGTGGTTTATAGAGATTTGAGCACATCTCCGATGTATGTGTTGTACAATACATTTCCAGATGGAACTGAAGATACAGAAGATGTCATAGATGCTCTATCATTAATTATATACACCCTTACAATTATTCCTCTCATCAAATATATTTTCATCATTTGTCGTCCAAATGACAATGGCCAAGGTAAATTGTGCTCAAACTAGAAACTTACTTTATATTCTATGCCATTCAAATACCTCTCGCGATACTCTTGGATATAGTCTAGAGCTAGAATTCAAGTTTAAATAAGTCAGCTGTGGATGGAGTGGAAGTGGAAACAATGAGTGCTATGTATTATTTATTCATCTTTCAATTTTTATTTTTATTTTTATAATCGGAGTGTATGAGTCAGCTTACACTTCTGTGCCTTCAGAAATTTTCCAACACAGATGAGGGGACATGATCCCAAGGAAATACATCTAATGAAATTCCAACCTTAAACCAAACCACACTTTACCACTGAAACAACTAAATTGATTTCACAGTTGTTGGTTCCCGTAATATTTTCATCTTTCTTTACCTACAAAGTGTTGAGAAATCTCGTAGTACATAACCATTACTAAAATAAGTAGTGGCAGAAATTCAGCCTTCACAAGTATAGCTTAGCTTCATTTTTTTTTCCCGATTAGGCGGTATCATTAAGTTCCTAAACTTATTTTTGTTGCAGTGCAGGTGGGACACTTGCTTTTTTTTTTTTTTTTTCCTTTACTCTGTTGACATGTGAAACTAAGAACTATTCCTAACCAAGACCTCTCTGATGAAGAGCTAACAACTCATAGCCGTTCCACATTTCATGAACGATCATTTGCTGCAAAAACCAAGAGATGGTTGGAGAAGCATGCTCCATCCAGCAAGACTGTACTTCTAGTTCTTGTGCTTGTTGGCTCTTCCATGATGATTGGAGATGGATTCTCACCCCTGCTATATCAGGTATATTTGTTCCTCATACGCAAATCTTTAGAGCTTAGTCTATCTTCCTTTGTTATCTACCTACATACATGTAACTTTTTAGATATCCAAATATTGAAGAGCAGATACTTTTCCAGAGAGCCAACAGTGTTCACACATTAATGTCCTACATTAAAGATTAACAAAGAAACTTTTGTTTCATTTGATACCTCCATGCTTAGAATTTCAAAGCCTATAAGGTTCCCTTGCCAATTGTTGTTCAACCCATGTACAAAAGTTGGGACTGGGGATTCGGATGAGTTAGAACACACCTTATACACGTGGTGTTCTGTAACTACCTTGGCTTAATAATCACTAACAGCCTCTACTGACATGGATAACTAATCTCGGCTGACTAGGATAACAGCCTCAGTTGACATGGCTCTGAATGGTAAATATCTTCTTTGTCTAACACTATTCAAGGGGTTCTATAACCAGTTGAGCAGATGCCAGTCCCTTCCCCATTAGCATGTCAGTAATTTATATAATTTATCCAAGGGCAACAATTTGATCATTTTTATGTGTGTATGTATTATCCATGTTCTATCTGCCGTTGGTGGCATCAAGTTAGACTATCCCAAGACGGATAATAAGAGTCTTTTGAATGACAGTATATCCCTACACTGAAACCAAAATTTTCTTCTATTTTCTTCCCCGTGTCTTCTTTAACTCTTACACTCGAGTCACAGAACGTATTGTTTTCTGTGGTACAGAAACAGTTGTGCTTGTTGCTGTTGCAATATTAGTGGTTTTGTTTAGTGTGCAACGTTATGGTGTAGATAAAGCTGGTTGGCCTTTCGCCCCAATAGTCCTCGTTTGGTTTCTCTTAATTGGAGATATTGGCATCTTCAACATTTGGAAATATGACAGCAGTGTGCTGAAAGCTTTTTCACCTGTGCATGTGTATCGTTTTTTCAGAAAGGGAAACACTTGGCCCTCCCTTGGAGGTATAATCCTCTGTATAAGTATAACAGGTAAAAAATTTCTTATATCAGTCTATTCCTTTTCGCCTTTTGCTATTCCTTTTCTGTGATAACCTATTTGAGGTTTATCAAAATTATAATATGACTAGTTATTACAGGAACAGAGGCCCTTTTTGCTGACCTATCCCAGTTTCCAGTTATGTCGATACAGATAGCTTTCGCAACAGTTAGGTTTCCCTGGATTCTATTAGCATACACTGGGCAAGCTGCATATCTTATGAAGAACTCGGAGCACGTATATAGTGTATTTTATCGTTCCATTCCAGGTCTGTTCTGATATTTAATCTGAATCTTCCTTTCACTTAAAGTTGTTTGGAATTAGAGATACTTTTACTGGTCTGGGAAGCAGAAACCGACATAGAAAAAACTGAAACTGGAAGAAAAGAGTATGGGACATGATCTTTAAAGAAGTAACATGAAGATCAGAGTAGCTATTGATATATGGTATATAAAGCAATTCAAAAAATATAAGAATATCTAATGTGAAGATACCATTGTGCCTGAAGTTTATGCGGTTTTATTCATAAACATCTTCCAGGTCCTTTAGTTCACAAGAAAAATGTGAATTCAACATTAATCAACAATATCACTGTTGCAGTCATGAATGAGTGAAGGTTCATAGCAGAAAAATCGTATTTAGTCCAGCTCTCTACTACCATAGCAAGTTTTTCCCAACTTTCCAGTGAATGCCTCACTCTATTTGGAAGTGGCTGTTTTGATAAATGCAAAATTTTCATTATTTTGCAGATTCCATATATTGGCCGGTATTTGTTGTTGCAACTGCGGCTGCTGTCGTTGTGAGTCAGGCCACCATATCTGAAACATTTTCATTAATCAATCGAGCTGTTGCACTTGGCTGCTTTCTAAAAGTGAAAGTTGTGCATACATCGAAGAAGTACCCTAACCTCGTATATATTCCAGAAATCAATTGGATTATTATGATTCTGTCTGTAACAGACTAACAGCTGGGTTCAAAAATCAACACCAAATTGGAATGCAGGTGGTAAGTTCATCCTCTGTCGACGACTGACTGAAGTTCATTTGATCCATATTCTTTCAGATGTTAATTATGAATCTGGTAGGAAATAAGTTTTGCTGCATCTTTGGCGATTTATTCATTATTTTCTTGCCAGACTTGCTCATATATTAGAATCCTTACATCTTGTGTGTAATGTTCATTTCAAGCACCTTTTCAAAAGAAAGATCGCATCAACAAATCTTTATTTGTATTTTTTTTTTTGTCACAACAGGGTTTGTTGTTGTGATAGTAATGCTAGTAACAACATTGGTCATGATCCTAATAATGCTGTTAGTGTGGCGCTGCCACTGGATTCTTGTCCTCATCTTCACTGGCTTATCACTACTGGTAGAAGGAACCTACTTTTCCACCATGATCTTCAAGTTTCATCGAG